>JAIUZE010010125.1:0-38182 GCA_022085475.1 Heliosperma pusillum | reverse complement strand
TCTTGTAGATTTCTTTTGTATAATAGTATTTCCGTTTTGTAATGACCTTTTTATGTTATGACACCTTCGTTATGTATCATTATATTTCGTTTATGTATTTAAATAATTTTTTTTCTTTCCGCAAATTTGAGGGTGTCACAGTTTTCTACTGACGAAACTTTTTAAAAGGTGGGGTGATTGTAACACCCGCAAATGTACCCTATTTTTATATTAAAAATATTATACGGATACTTTTCAGTGAAATTTAGTTTTAGTCTAGAATTTAATTTCCCGTGTCTAATTTAGAAAATCCGAGTTCGTTTTCGGACTTTACGCGAGATTCCGAGTAAGTTACGTTTTAAGACGCTTATAGGCTTTTTCCCATAATTTTTCCACTTGCTCCCTCATACTCCCTCAAACCCTAACTCCCTCATTTTCCACTTACTTCTTCTTCTTCATCAAGTAACCACCAAAACCTAAGTTCCATACTTGCTCAATCTCAAAATCGTCACTACTCCTTCGTTACTTGCTCAAATCCGCTAAATTCTGTCTTAATCTTTCCCTCTCATCGTCCCCTATCTTAATTGGTAATAAAATTATCATCTTTCTGTTGGAGTAAGTGTCCTCAACAATAGTGCGATCACATAATTAAATCTCAATAATAAGAATACAAAGGGATGATGAATATTATAGTCAACTGGTCAACATAAATCGGTAACGATTGGCTCAATAGAGTTTGATGTTAGTGTCGTATGACGGTGGTGATCAGTTGATCCCTTGAGGTCACACCTAAAGGACAATCCCCTAATCATGTAAATTAATTAATTGTATATCGATACTGAATAATTAATCCCTTAATTTGAACAGGTTTAAAATGAGAATTATATCTTATTGTAATATGATAAATAAGATTCATTTTGGTAATTTAATTGTTATATTACTAAGAATGCATTATGTTTATGAAACCTTTGATATAAGTGAAATTGGTCGATTATAATTACAAACTGTTGTAGATTATATTAACCAACTATGAGATGGCCCATTTTATTTACATGTAATTATAAAATGTGACTTAAAATGTTAAGTCTAATTTATTTGTTATGAAATTGCATTTAAATTAGTTAAATGTACATCATTTATAAGCCTAATTACATGTTACATGTCACATATGTGACAAATGACAAAATCACAAAAATAAAATGGACTCCATTTTACATATGATGCACCGGTTTCGGGGTAGATAGGGTAGTGTTTAGGTGTTGATTATTGTTCTAATTAAGAATTAAAACATAATCATAACCTACCTAAGACTAGCCCTAAGTCTATTACCTTGTTAAGAACAAAAGGAAAAGGGTACCCACCCTTCCCCATGTGTGTAGCCGGCTATGCTCATGAATAAGGAGAAGTTTTCTCCTTATTTTTATAATTCATTGATCTCATAAGAAATATGATGCTTATCTCTCATAAAAAGAACTTCTCACACTAAGAAAACTCAATAAGTTTTATCATAAACTTGAGTTCTAATTATCACATAATATTACTAGTGTAGTAATAAGAGTTATTTGATAAATTATTAAGGGATACTACAATATATACCAGTGCAGTATTTTATAGTGAAAAAGGGGTTTGTCTTGGTGCATCTAATAGGAGTGTTCTTACACTAAGAACTTGGAAGTTCATCCCAAATATTCTAAGCTCAAGAACAAGATTAGGAAGGTGTCCTAATTTTGTGCCCATATTTGTACCAATATCAATGTAAGGAAAATGTTTAATCTTATTTTGTATTGTTTTGTTATGCATGCATAAGATCCATTTAGTTTAATGAGTAAACTAATGGTAATATGATATTAGAAATGTCTAATATTGAGTTTAAGTAACTTACACTTTCTCGCTTTTTAATTTATCCGTTTTTCTCAAAGGTGAATTATATTCATCTTTTATTATCTAATCATAGGTGGTGATCTTCAAGACCCCGACAAAGACTACTACTTAGTAGAGAAGGACCTAGACGAGGATTGAAGACGTGAAAAGGTAACGGTGAAGGGTTACTCGATATCATTACGTGTTTTATTGTGTTATCTATGTTAGTAATCGTATTTAGAATATGATTAGTAATCATAGGAATTGTGTTGTTGATGATAGTTGTTGTTAGTTGATAATTGATAATGAGAATTGATGATTGGTGATTGGTGATGTTAGATGACGTTGTCGTATAATGAGCCTTAGTGAAATTTGAGATTTTCGTGCATAATACACCCCAGCCAGCCGACCGGCAGCCGGTCAGCTGACCGGCTAGGAAGTGGCTGGAAGTTAATTGTGTTACGTAAAATTTTTGGTATTACTTTGGTCTCAGCCGGCCGACCGGCTGAGACACATACCATTTTGACTTCATTTTCTCGTATGACTTTGGTCCCGGCCGGGTAGCCGGAAGCCGATCCCTTTGACCGGCTGAGACACGCTGCTTATTCAATTATTTTTCAAGTTGATATTGGTGCCAGCTGGGTAGCCGGCAGCCGGTCCCCTTGACCGGTTGGCACTAGCTGGAATTCTATTTACTTTTCTTTCTTATGTTTTCATTTATAATATTTTCGATTGTTCGTTTATCGTATAAATTCACGTAATGACTTTAAATATTAATGTTTCGAGTATATGATATTCCATTCGCTTGTATCGCATGTTTTGTGACGGTTTTTCATATATCCCACTTTGAGTCGGTTTTACACATGTTACGGTTTGAGCACAAATTGTTAAGTGCTTTGTACTCTCATTCCCCTGGCTACCTCCACGTTCGTAAGGCTGGAATGTCGGAACGAGGACTGTATCCTTACTGCTTAATTGCATGTGTTATTGGCATATGACGACGTGGTTTGGAGGCGAACGCTTTGCGTTGATCGACCCGGCCGTCAAATGTTGTATACTTGCGAGCTGGTGTCATTGCATGTAGCGTACCGCTTGTTATGATGCTTGTGCTCTTTTCCGCCTCTTTCGTGAAGGTTGACCGAATTTGGGGTACTCGGCGTCTATGATTGACCGAGTCTTGGATGCGAAATGTTATCACTTGTCGAATCGGAAAATGCTATTGCGATAGTCTGGCCAGGTTTAGACTAGGATCGGATATTTATATCGTTGTCCTACCAGGAGGAAATTAGTCTATATATACGAAATGTTTGAATCGTGTATGCGTTCAGGGAAATGTTTATCCCGTGGATGTGATTTTAATCATACTTGCCATGTACACGGTGCTAGTGCGTGTCATTTGCCGTGAGAGATGTCGTCAACGTATTTGTACGTTTGGATGGATAATTATATGATTGATTATTTGTGATCTTTTGATGACTTGGCATGGTTTGTTTGTCGAGTCTCAATCTTATCAAACTTATGCCGCTAACAGTGAGATGCAAGCCCTAGTGAGTGTATGGTTGCCTAAGAGTGTCTTCCCCGAGTCTTTCTATAATATGATGGTTACGATTTTGTACTTCATGTATCGATATCCTTATATATTGATTTGCCTATTTATCCTTCTCGTATTTCACATGTATATCTATATATGCATGCTTCTATTTCATATTACCGTTTAAGTATGTTTATTGTGATATGGCTGGGAGAACCCGGAGTTAATCGCCACTGACTGTGGCGTTCATGTTTTTCATGGATGAACAGGTTGTTTACTTGGATGGATTTTGCTTGTTGTATTTTGGGTTTCGGGTGTGAGCTAGCGGGCGTTGGCCTGGATGAATCACCTGTAGACGTTGTTTAGCTAGTTGGCTAATAAATTTGATATTTGATAACATTTTGAGAGACTTCGTCTCTTTGTAGTATAATCTACATTGGTTTGTAATTAATTGACATTCCTCGTATTTTTATCTTAGCATCTAAAAAGTTTTAAAAACACCGTATTTTCCGCTATATAAATCACATGCTTATTATGTTTTATTTCCGCATTTTCAAGGGCTGTCACAGATATGATCCAACGCAGCAAGTGCAATTGCACTAGATCAGGTGAGCAAATAAGCACGTAAAAAATAATTCATTGTCTTTATTTATATTGTCACAATAAAGTTATGATATGTATGTATATTGCCACAATATATATACATTTGTCACAATTTATTATAATTTTGTCACGGTTTACTAGTACCTATTACCTCAATATATATACATTTACGACAATTTATTGAAATTTTGATATGGTTTATTACTCTTTTTAACAACTATTATTATGTTTATTTGTGTTTTACCATGACTATGGTTATTGTTGTTGTTGTCGTCATTTTTTTTTCCTTATTGTCGATTATTTTTAATATAGTTATCAATGACGCCAATATATATTTCTCGTATTAGACCTCTAAGCTACCAGCTCCGTCTCTGGGTAATACTACAGATGGTAATTTTGGAATTGCCAAATTTGAGGCTCGAGATTTAAGACAAGCGATAATAAATCTATGTCTTAATGGGCATGTAGACAAAAGAGTTCACACATTATGAATGTATAGCTAATCATTTCAAGAGGGACGTGAAATTCAATGTTTACGGTGAAATTAAATTTACTAAAATGATGAAAGAGTTCATAAAGAATTGACGGGTTGTATCCCGAGCCATACAAGATTATTTGAACTCGGACGATGAAAATCATCAATTTGTGATTCCAAAACTCGATCTTGAAAAAATATCTTTTGAAAATTCAACAATGATAATTGCAATACTCAAGTGTTCTTGGATAACAAATAATGAAGATAATTTAGTTTAAAGCTCCAACACCTGTAATTTGTCGTAGTTTTTAATCGTGGTGTATTAGCAGTTCTTCTCAGATTTGTTAGTGTAGTATAAATTTAGTATTAAACCACGATCTAACTAAAATGTATCGAATCGTAAGTAATATGTGTTGTTTAAACCATTATTCGGGTTGTTGAGGTGTTTGAATTATGTACTTTATGTTTATGATTGTGTAAGTAAAATGATGTATGAAAAAATGATGTCTGACTATACAAGCTGTTGATCAAACTATAGTTCATTACGAATCTAATACACTATAGTTCATTGTCTTCCTAGATTGATTCTAAGGATTCGATTCATTAATTTAGGCGTAAGGTGATGTAAACATTATACTAAGTTAAGATTAATGTATTATAAAACTATTTAAGACCTTACACAAGTTGATTAAAGAATTGATGAGGAATTCTCTCTAGATCCCCAAGTCAAAAGTCTTCTCTCTTAATTAGGTTTTTAGGTTTGAGCTTTGAGAGTAATAAAGAAAATAGTCTAAGAAAAGATTAATGGAATATTTAAATAGCGCTAAAGTAGTTTAGTCGGGTTTAGAAAATCTAATTCTTAAAACTACTAAATAATAAATTAAGTTGCGCAAATTAGGAAACACGCAAGCTGACCAATAAACACATCTCAGCCGAGACGAGGCCTGTCTTACACCCACCATCTCGACCGAGGTGGGTCTCTTGTCCACCCCTAAGCTACCCAAACCGCTCTCATGCACCAACACTCTATTTAAACATACTATATAACTGACGGTTATAACAATCATCGTCATGGTATTTTAAACCATTAACCAAATAGAAGTTGTGCATTTATAATTCACAAATTAAATGCGGATTCTGTGAGTTGTTCATCCCACCTAACGAGTTATGGACTATCGTTATAGGTACAAATTATAAAGTAGGGAATTGTACTTTTATTTAACACTAGAACACACACTGCGTTATAGGTACGGTACACACACACTGCAATGCGCGATAACTGTTCTGATGATGAACTTTTTCACGACATTCTCATTACCAACGATAATCCGGATTCGCCACTTGCGAATCTAATTTTGTAGAGTTGTTCACATATATGATCCAACGCAGCAAGTGCAATCGCACTGGATCATGTGAGCAAATAAGCACGTAAAAAATAATTCATTGTCTTTATTTATATTGTCACAATAAAGTTATGATATGTATGTATATTGCCACAATATATATACATTTGTCACAATTTATTATAATTTTGTCACGGTTTACTAGTACCTATTACCTCAATATATATACATTTACGACAATTTATTGAAATTTTGATATGATTTATTAGTCTTTTTAACAGCTATTATTATGTTTATTTGTGTTTTACCTTGACTATGGTTATTATTGTTGTTGTTGTTGTTGTCGTCATATAGTTATCAATGACGCCAATATATATTTCTCTTACTAAACCTCTAAGCTACCAGCTCCGTCTCTGGATATTACTACTGATAGTAATTTTGGAATTGCCAAATTTAAGGCTCGAGATTTAAGACAAGCGATCAATAATCTATGTCTTAATAGGCATGTAGACAAAAGAGTTCACACAATATGAATGTATAGCTAATCATTTCAAGAGGGTCGTGAAATTCAATGTTTACGGTGAAATTAAATTTACTAAAATGATGAAAGAGTTCATAAAGAATTGACGGGTTGTATCCCGAGCCATACAAGATTATTTGAACTCGGACGATGAAAATCATCAATTTGTGATTCCAAAACTCGATCTTGAAAAAATATCTTTTGAAAATTCAACAATGATAATTGCAATACTCAAGTGTTCTTGGATAACAAATAATGAAGATAATTTAGTTTAAAGCTCCAACACCTGTAATTTGTCATAGTTTTTAATCGTGGTGTATTAGCAGTTTTTATCATATTTTTTAGTGTTGTATAAATTTAGTTTTAAACCACTATCTAACTAAAATGTATCGAATCCTAAGTAATTTGTGTTGTTTAAACCATTATTCGGGTTGTTGTGGTGTTTGAGTTATGTACTTTATGTTTATGATTGTGTAAGTTAAATGATGTATGAAAAAATGAGTTCTGACTATCCACGCCGTTGACCAAACTATAGTTCATTACGAATCTAATACACTATAGTTCATTGTCTTCCTAGATTGATTCTAAGAATTCGATTCATTAATCTAGGCGTAAGGTAATGTAAAAATTATATTAGATCAAGATTATTGTATTATATAACTATTTAAGACCTTACACAAGTTGATTAAAGGATTGATGAGTAATTCTCCCTGGATCCCCAAGTCAAAAGTCAACTCTCTTAATTAGGTTTTTGGGTTTGAGTTTTGAGAGTAATAAAAAAAATCTACGAAAACATTAATGGAGGATTTAAAAAGCGCTAAAATAGTTTAGTCGTGTTTACGAAATCTAATTCTTAAAACTACTAAATAATAAATTAAGTTGCGCAAATTAGGAAACACGCAAATTAAACTGACCACTAAACACATCTCGGCCGAGACGAGACCTGTCTTAAACCCACCATCTCGACCGAGTTGGGTCTCCAGTCCACCCCTAAACTAGCCAAACCACTCTCATGCACCAACACTCTATTTAAACATACTATAGAACTGACGGTTATTACAATCATCGTCATAGTATTTTAAACCATTAACTACATAGATGTTGTGCATTTATAATTCACAAATTAAATGCGGATTCTGTGAGTTGTTAATCCCACCTAACGAGTTATGGACTATCGCTATAGGTACAAACTACAAAGTAGTGAATTGTACTTGTATTTAACACTACAAGACACACTGCATTTTAGACTGAGTTTTGATCAAATCAATCTACGTCTGCTAAACTGCTGCAGAATAAGAGTTTATCTCAAATTATGCGTTTAAATTACTTTTGTTTTTCTTTAGTTACTTTTTATTTCCTGGAAAATGTATTATACAATATTATTTGTTAGTTGTTTTGTCATTTTGTGTGTGTATACAAATTTGAAATGGAAATTCTCTTTAATTTGGATATTCCAAAAGTTTGAAATGAACATTCTCTTTCATTTGTATATTCCTTATAATGATATTGAAAACACGACTCAGGTTGTAAGATTCTTTTGCGACAAATATGAAACATTTTTGGTAGCAATGCGCGATAACTGTTCCGATAATGAACTTTTTCACGACATTCTCATTACCAACGATAATCCGGATTCGCCACTTGCGAATCTCATTTTTTAGGGTTACCATGATAATGAAATTCTAATTGTTATATCGATCAAGTATGAGAGGGCAGGTGTATATATTTCAACGCATGTAGACGCGGGAGAGGTGATACGGATGTCAATAACGAGAAAAACAATGAACCATGGCAACAATTTTAAGGTTTTGATTACGACATCCCAGTGTCGTAGAAGTGTTATTTAATGAGCGATACGAAGATAATACTATGAGCGGATATGATTCAGCGCAGCAAGTGCAATCGCACTAGATCATGTGAGCAAATAAGCACGTAAAAAATGATTCATTCTCTTTATTTATATTGTCACAATAAAGTTATTGAATTCTTAGGTGACCGTCTTGCTATGCAACCAACCTTGATTCATTGTTCTTCCACTCTTACTCAACAAAGGAAACAAATCAAACAAGCTAAAAATATTGAGTCAAGTATCATGTTTTCTTGTTTTCGTCGAGGAAATGCAAAACGGAATTTCTAGGGATTCTAGTGGACCCATATCTAGGGCCCCTTTCGATGCCACTACGGTGGGGATACCCCTATTGTTGGTTCCGACCGCGTATCCTTGACGGAAACCATGTGCTATCATGCCAATAATTGCAAATCAATAATGCAACTCAAAAAGAAAAAGAAAAAGAAAAAGAAAACAAAGTGCCGAAATGAAAATTTTGCAAGCAATTAGACTCAAATATCCTTTTCCTTTAACCTTTCTTGGATCATTTGCCCTTGAGTTGCATAGTGAGACGGGACGACCCTTGTGTCTCATTTATTTGAGAAGCGTGAATTCCATATGCTATTGTGCTTAATAACGTCACGAGGAATTCATTTCCATCTTCCATTTTATCACTTTTGACCAAGGAAATAGTAGACGGAGCTCAAACTTCTCATTAGAATTGCACCGCTAGGAGGCGAACACTTTTCCATGCTTTATGATACTAGTGGCTTATAAGGATCATGCGTTTATTTAGACGGTTTTCCTCATAGATACTTTCATCACATGGATGAGGCGTGTGATTTTTCTTTTGTTAGATGCATTCTTGTCATGGTCTTACGTGCTTATCATTTGGATGTATCGCGATTTTTTGCAAGCCCCTACTTGCCTTGCAAGGAGTTACTCTACCTCATGAGTATCTCGTTTTGAGTTGAAGGGACGGAGGAGGCCCGTTAATTGCCTACCGTCGGATATTATTAGTAGTTTAGGTACTAGCCTTAGTATTAGTGTAGTGTTGAATAAGGGTACATATGGGTCTCGAATCTTGTTTACATACTCGAGGACGAGTAAGTCTTAAGTGTGGGGCATTTTGATAAGCATTTAACTAGTCACATTTTTCCTCTCGTTTTCGCCCCCTATTTGGCCCGTTTGTACGGATTTGCGTGCCCTTGATTGCATTTTGCTTCCCGATTTCCCGTTCTATGAATGTCGGTATCATTTTGCAGGAATTAAGGTGGAAACGAAGAAATCGGTGCATAAAGGCCTTGCATGAGTCGGGATTTGTAAATGAGAAGAAAAAGAAATGAGAAGCGAGCTATTATGTGGCGCGAGCCAGTCTGTAGACCGGCGGCCGGCTACCCGGCTCAGACAACACACCCACAAAGAAAGGAAAAAGAGAGGAAGAAGAAAATACGCCAGGTAGCGCCGGCCGGGCACCCGGCGACCGGCCTACTACCCGGCCTGCGCAACATCAGAATGGAAGAAGATACTGATGTGTTCCAGGCCGTTCATAGGGCCGGCGGCCGGGCACCCGGCTTGGACTCACATCTCCTATACTTAGAATATCTTTTGGGGAAGAAAAGAAGGACGAGTCTGATGTGCTCCAGGCCGGTCAGATGGCCGGCGGCCGGCCAACCGGCCGGGAACACAACACCACAATTTTGCCCCATCTTCTATTTTCTTTCTTAATTTTGACATACCTATATATACCCTCCCCCTAATTTTTGTAAGCATCTTTTTATCAACTCTTAGCACAAAACCCTAGAAATTTTGTAATCTCTAATACTCACTAATTACTCTCTTAATCGTTCCTTAATTAAGTTTAATTTCTCAATTCAAGTTAGTAGATCTAGTCTCTCTTAATAGAACTATCATAGTCTTGGGTTTGTATTGAAGATTTTGGGTGAAGACATTCTCCCTATTCATTAATACAAGCATTGTTGGTATAAATTTCTCATCTTTTAGTTGTTTATGCAATTTATTTCATTTCAAGTTAATTATTTGTCATTTGATTGTTAGAATTATTCATTTCCAAAGTATGATGCTCATCTCCCTATTCCTATTGTTTAGTTGCTTGCTTTCCTTCAACATGAGTGAGTAGTCTCCTTCTAGGGTTTAGGGGGAGCCTAAGGGAGGATTATGTGGGTTAATTGGTTGAGTGATTAGTAGAGTTGTGGTAATAATTAGAATATTACCCATATGCACACTAGGTGTTTGATGAATTGTGTAAACGAAAGTTACACACATTATCAAGTATGGTTTGATTATCTTCTAAGCGACGGTGGTAGAGATGATTAGACTAGTGTTTATATGAGTGATTTGAGACAAATGCGATAGCTTTGTTGAAGATTATTAATTGTTGAGACATTAGCAATTAATTCTACTCAAACTTATTACCCGCTTGCTAATTACTTGACTAACCCATTGATCCCCCCTAAGGTGAACCCTTTACCTTAGTTTTCCATAAATTGTTTTTGCCCATATCATTTTAGCAATTTCTTGCATTTAGTAGTCCATAGTTAATCTCCTCATCCAACTCTTGTTAGGCTTGAATAGGACTCATTCAAGCTTGTAGTTGACCCCTTCATCCTAGTGGATTCGACCCCTATATACTACTTATATCGGGTTTATTTTTGATGTGTGAATTGACGATAAAACACTTCATCAGACACTCAATGAGCATTCCATGAAGCACGACATGTCTCATATAGGTCTCATCAAGGGTATACCCAAGAGAGATAATATGGTTATAATAGCTATAAAATCGGTCGAGGTATTCATGGAAAGGCTCATTCTCGCATTGTGGAGGTTGGAAATAGATAGTCATTGAGAGAAAATAAAGCAATCCCTTTGAAAGAAAATATTCCTATTACCTGAAAAGAGTCACTATACTACAAGGAAAAGGTGAGAAAAATCTCAAGGAACAAGTGTTCCTCGAGACAAAAGAAAAGAAAAAAAAAAAAGACAAGGTAAAACTCTACTAATCACAAATAAACAAAACCGTGCTCCCCGGCAACGGCGCCAAAATTTGACAGGGTTGTCGCATACCCTAATCAAAGATAAATAACCCAAACTAGGCTAACAACAAATTAATGTAATTAGGGAAGTAAGGGGTCGATCTCGGGGAGACGGGAGATACTTGTGAATAGTTATGGTTAGAACTCTATCTTGTACGATTGGCAAATGTTTGTCACTAATTAATAAATGCTATAATAAAAATGATAACAATACAATAAAGAAAAGGATCTAGGGATCGGGGTTCACATGCTAATCAATTTAAAAGAAAAGTTGATTACGGGTTTAGAAAAATCATAGTTGTCCAAGTCTTTAAATGGTATATTCCTTTCGGATTCATACCGACTTTTTAACGGGTCCTAACGTCTTTTCAGCCTTGCTAGGTCATTAAACTATTCTTGCCAGTCCTTTAATTTTCATCTCGACTCTCGCCCTTGAGACGGAAATTGACAAGTATAAACAATTGATTAAGGCCTTAAATCAAAGTTTATCATGAGAATCAAACAAGAAATAGAGACAACTAAAACAATTCTACCCGGAATCAATTTATACTTATAAATTAATTAGACATGTTAACCCTTCCCCTAGACCAAAGATTACTTATGCATGATTAACAATGAAAGGGAAACTAAGATTATAAAACCAAGAATGGTAAACATGATAAAGGAAATACTAAAAGAAAATGAAACTATAATGTAAAAACAAGAATAAGGATTACCAGAAAGGATGAGCAAAGATTGAAATGGAATAGGAACTTGAATAGGAAAATGCAAACCCGGAAACTAGAATTCCAATTACAAGTAGAACCATTACAATTGAAGGAAACTTTGAACTAAACTAGACTAGAGAAAACTAGATCTAAAACTAAAACTACAAAATGAAGAAAGAAAGAAAAAACTAAACTAAAGACGCTAAAAATGTAAAATGGAGGCTAGGGTTTTCTAATTCTAATCTAGGGTTGTGTAATGTAAAAGTGTGGAGTTGTGGTGGTTGCATACTCTCTTATATAGTCTTAGGTTTCTTGCAAAACAATCCATGCATTCAACATATAGGACAAAAAATAGGAAGATGAAGGGATGGTGCGTAGAATCATGCATACCCGATCGGGTTCACCACATACCCGATCGGGTATATAGTGTTCTTGGTGCTTTGACTTTCGTTTCACCTCCCTTGGCATTTGACTTGACTTTCATTATCCCCATTGACCTTTTGAGTCGGGTTTGATGATAGGGTTTGAGGTAAAATGTTGATTTCTTCGCCTAATTGATCGATCTTTTGACAACCGCGAAATCGTCTTTACTTCTTCTTCCTTTTTGATTAGTGAACCTTCTTGGAGTGCCTTTGACTTGGTCAACCTTGCTTCACAAATCGTCGGGTTCTAGGCAAATGCTCGGAAATATAGAAAAAGGGCGTAGAAACGTCACTTTCCCTACAAAACAGGTTTAAACATGGAATTCGCCTAGAAGACGACATTAGCTCATAAAATGGCTTAACAAAGCACAAATGACATACAGAACCGAGCTAAAATGGGGATTAAAATCATACAAATATTCACTTATCATACCGCCAAACCCAGGCCCCAATGCAAGAGCTAACGAGTCATTTGCTTATAATGACTTCGTTATGGAAGCGGGTGCGATAAAGAACGTACTCATCTTTGAAATGAAACCTAATTTGCAAAGACGCTTCATTGCCCAAGGTTCAAATAAGATTTTCACCACGCTCAGTAACGAGTTCTCAAAAGCACCGAGAATCGTTACTTATGAGCATACCTGTCGCTTCTTTGAGGCGAAACTCCAGAAGGGCCAACCGGTTAGCCCACACATTCTTGATATGATTGAGAATGTCGAGAAACTGGAGGCATTTGATTGCAAAATCAGTGAGAGCATAGTCATTGACTGTGTGCTTCATTCACTTCATGATGGTTTTGCCCTTTTCAGGGCAAACTACTACATGAATGACATGAAGAAAAGTCTTCATCAGCCATAGGATCGATCATGTATGCCATGATATGCACACGTCCAGACGTGGCATATGCATTGAGTATGACGAGTCGTTACCAAGGCAATTCAGGTGAAACACACTGGATGGCTGTTAAAAACATCCTTAAGTACTTACGAAGGGCTAAGGATTGGGTATTGACTTATGGAGGAGATACTAAGCTATGCGCAATCGATTACGCAGATGCTAGCTTCCAAACGGATCGAGATGACTCGAAATCTCAGTCTGGATTCGTCTTTACTCTTAATGGCACTGTGGTCAGTTGGAAAAGTTCCAAACAAAGTGTTATAGCAGATTCTACAACTGATTCCGAGTACTATGCCGCTTCAGAAGCTGCAAAGGAAGCTATATGGATGCGTCAGTTCTTAAAATGACTAACCGTAGTTCCTAGTTCGAATGACCCAATCACCATCTATTGTGATAATAGAGTTACCATCTTCCAAGCTAAGGAGCCTAAGTCTAGCAAAAAGTCTAGACATGTACTTCGAAAGACTCACATGATCCGAGATTACGTGGAGCAAAAGGAGATAGTGATAGACAAGATTGCTTCGGATGACAACATCGCGGATCCTCTCACTAAACCGTTAAAATATGATAAGCATGAAGGGCACATTATTTCCATGGGAATTAAACGTGTTTCTGAGTTGTAGTAGCTGTTTATATGGATTAGATAAATGTATCTTTTTCATATACTATTCATAATATCATCGTATTGTTTCATATTTTGTTTTTCATGTGGATTGTACGACAACATTGAACGCCACAAAGTGAACTGAATTACATTATATTTGTTTTTGTCCGTAATCGCCCACATGAGCTGATAACTCTGGCAATTATATTGTGAAGTTGATTGATGGTGGGTTCAACGAGCCATAAGTCAAACGGTTGACTGATCGATCACAGATACGATTTATAAAGATATCTCGTAGGACATCGTGACAACGTTATGGAGTCCTAAATGTGTAAAAACATTCTGTGCCAGGTCGTGGGTTGGACGTCCATAGTGTTCCTAGAGTCGATTCTTTTGACTATCGAATGTCTCTTGAGATTAAGGTTTTTGGGTGACTTTGGTTTCTTTCTCATGGTCGACCGTAACAGGAGACTAAGTAGATTTTTACTGGGTCATTTCATACTGTGCTTGTATCTGCAGGATTCGAGTTGAAGAAAATATCCAACCTTTATCAGGTTTTGTTATTTCTCAAGGCCACTCGAGGAGTTGTAACTGAAATGCTTGGCCATGCTCGAATAATGATTCGTTTATCAGTTAGGTTACTCTCTAGTCGGGAAAACCACTCTTAATATTGATCACTTGTAAAATACGACCTTTGTGAATACGGACTTTGCAAATTGTTTTACATTGAGTGGGAGACATTTTGGATATGAGAATCGGTTATCGCACATACACTTGTAAGGACAAGTAGGAGATTGTTGGAGCTAGTGTCCTCCACAGTTAGTGTGCTAACGTGTATAAATCTCTTACAGGTTCACAAGGTATACTTAGTATTCTTATCAGTTGATTAACGTTTACCGATAACGGTTGGCTTGCTAGAAGTTTGACGTTATTGTCATTTTAATGGCGGTGATCAACTGGTCCCTAAAAGTCACACCTAAATGAGGTGTTTGAGAGATGTGATTATATGAAAAATATAATCATATTGATGCCTTATATGACTAAAAGGTTAGTCGATATATATGACTAAAAGGTTAGTAAATGTAATGATGATACGATTATTTAATACGATTAAATAATACTAGCTGAGACGAATTAAATATTAATTCGTAATTGAATATAAAATGTTATATCTAATTAATGTATATAATGTAATTATTTAATACAATTAAACAATGTAAGCTTAAACGAATTAAATGTTAATTCGTAATTAAATATAAACTGTTATATTTAATTAGCAAATTATAAATATACGATATTTATAGTTGACGTATATATTATACGATATTGTCATAATAAATGATGTTAGACCGATATTAATAAATTGACTACAAGATGTTGTATGGACTTACTAATATGTGACAAATGACAATAATAATACATACACATATTATACATTAAATAAATAAAAGAGAGAAGACTCCTATTTTGACTCCACTACCTAAAAACAAGTAGAGGAAAAAGAGTCCTCTTCTTCCTCCACTTGTGTTGGACGGTCCAAATAGGAGAGGAGGAGAGTTTTATATAAACTCTTCTTCTCTACTTTTTGATCATCACAATTACTTTCACAAAATTAACAGTAATTTTTAGTGTTCATTCTAGCACAAGCAAAGGCATTTCTCAGAACATCTTGGGTGCAAGAATTAGGAGAATATCATCTTGATATTTGTTCTTAGGCCATATTGCTAGGACCGAAGGTTAATTCTAATCTTTATGCATTTCGTTTATGACTCGTATTTCATATATTATAATTTCGTTATAATCCTTAAATTTCATGTATGAAATATACCGATATTTCCCACAGTTAGGATCATAAGAAATCTGGGCAAACAGGTCAATTATTTTGGTTTGAGATCGGGTTAAGTCAGTTCGATTTAAATAGGTTTGACCATAGTTTTGATTTTAGTTCGATTTTGATCAGGTTCATCTCGGTTAGCCACTTTAATCGATTTGTGCTATTTTACGTTGGGTGCAGTTCGGGTCAGGTCTATATCAATTCACTTCAGTTTTTGGTCATAAAGTTTTTTTGAGTTAAAGGGAAAAAAAATAGATTAAATATATCTTAATACTTCTTATTTTTTATATAGTAGTTCATAATAACATTACTAAATATAGAATTAATGAAAAAACACGAAAAACTTGAGTTTTTTTATGAGAAAATAAATGTTAATTATTCAGGTCTATCAGTTCAACTATAACCAGTTCAAATATATAAAGAATGTTCGTGTGTTATTATTGAATTCAATTTAGTTTTGGTTTGATTTATGATACGATTATTTAATACGATTAAATAATACTAGCTGAGATGAATTAAATGTTAATTCGTAATTGAATATAAGCTGTTATATCTAATTAATGTATATAATGTAATTATTTAATACGATTAAATAATGTAAGCTTAAACGAATTAAATGTTAATTCGTAATTAAATATAAACTGTTATATTTAATTAGCAAATTATAAATATACGGATTTCAAGTGGCGATATAACAATAAGAATTTCATTATCATGGTAACCCTAAAACATTAGATTCGCAAGTGGCGAATACGGATTATCACTGGTAATGAGAATGTCGTGAAAAAGTTCATCATCGGAACAGTTATCGCGCATTACTGCCAAACATGTTTCATTATCATGGTAACCCTAAAAAATTAGATTCGCAAGTGGCGAATACGGATTATCGTTGGTAATAAGAATGTCGTGAAAACGTTCATCATCGGAACAGTTATCGCGCATTGCTGCCAAACATGTTTCATATTTGTCTCAAAAGAATCTTACAACATGAGTCTTGTTTTCACTATCATTATAAGGAATATACAAATGAAAGAGAATGTTCATTTCAAACTTTTGGAATATCTAAATTAAAGAGAATTTCCATTTCAAATTTGTGTACACACACAAAATGACAAAACCACTAACAAATAATATTGTATAATACATTTTCCAGGAAATAAAAAGTAATTAAAGATAAACAAAAGTAATTTAAACGCATAATTTGAGATAGACTCTTATTCTGCAGCAGTTTAGCAGACTTAGATTGATTTGATCAAAACTCAGTCTAAAATGCAGTGTGTGTTGTAGTGTTAAATACAAGTACAATTCACTAGTTTGTAGTTTGTACCTATAACGATAGTCCATAACTCGTTAGGTGGGATGAACAACTCACAGAATCCGCATTTAATTTCTGAATTATAAATGCACAACTTCTATTTGGTTAATGGTTTAAAATACTATGACGATGATTGTAATAACCGTCAGTTATATAGTATCTTTAAATAGAGTTTTGATGCATGAGAGTGATTTGGCTAGTTTAGGGGTGGACAGAAGACCCACCTCGGTGGAGATGGTCGGTGTAAGACAGGCCTCGTCTTGGCCGAGATGTGTTTAGTGGTCAGCTTGCGTGTTTCCTAATTTGCGCAACTTAATTTATTATTTAGTAGGAATTAGTTTTCCTAAACCCGACTAAACTACTTTAGCGCTATTTAAATCCTCCATTAATCTTTTCTTAGACTCTTTTCTTTATTACTCTCAAAGCTCAAACCTAAAAACCTAATTAAGAGAGAAGACTTTTGACTTATGGATCTAGGGAGAATTACTCATCAATCCTTTAATCAACTTGTGTAAGGTCTTAAATAGTTTTATAATACATTAATCAACTTGTGTAAGGTCTTAAATAGTTTTATAATACAATAATCTTGACCTAGTATAATGTTTACATCACATTACGCCTAGATTAATGAAAAGAATCCTTAGAATCAATCTAGGAAGAAAATGAACTATAGTGTATTAGATTCGTAATGAACTATAGTTTGATCAACGGCTTGGATAGTCAGACATCATTTTTTCCTACATCATTTTACTTACACATTATATGGCTTACACAATCATAAACATAAAGTACATAATTCAAACACCACAACAACCCGAATAATGATTTAAACAACATTGATTACTTACGATTCGATACATTTTAGTTAGATCGTAGTTTAATACAAAATTTATACAACACTAACAAATCTGATAAAAACTGCTAATACACCACGATTGAAAACTACGACAAATTACAGGTGTTGGAGTTTTAAACTAAATTATTTTCATTATTTGTTATCCAAGAACACTTGAGTATTTCAATTATCATTGTTGAATCTTCAAAAGATAATTTTTCAAGATCGAGTTTTGGAATCACAAATTGATCATTTTTATCGTCCGAGTTCAAATAATCTTGTATGGCTCGGGATACAATCCGTCAATTCTTAATGAACTCTTTTATCATTTTAGTAAATTTAATACTTTGGAAATGAATAATTATTACCAATTCATCAAACACCTAGTGTGCATATGGGTAATACTCTAATTATTACCACAAGTCTACTAATCACTCAACCAATTATCCCACATAATCCTCCCTTAGGCTCCCCCTAAACCCTAGAAGGAGACTACTCACTCATGTTGAAGGAAAGCAAGCAACTAAACAATAGGAATAGGGAGATGACCATCATACTTTGGAAATGAATAATTCTAACAATCAAATGACAAATAATTAACTTGAAATGAAATAAATTGCATAAACAACTAAAAGATGAGAAATTTATACCAACAATGCTTGTATTAATGAATAGGGAGAATGTCTTCACCCAAAATCTTCAATACAAACCCAAGACTATGATAGTTCTATTAAGAGAGACTAGATCTACTAACTTGAATTGAGAAATTAAACTTAATTAAGGAACGATTAAGAGAGTAATTAGTGAGTATTAGAGTTTACAAAATTTCTAGGGTTTTGTGCTAAGAGTTGATAAAAAGCTGCTTACAAAAATTAGGGGGAGGGTATATATAGGTATCTCAAAATTAAGAAAGAAAATAGAAGAGGGGGCGAAAATGTGGTGTTGTGTTCTAGGCCGGTTGGCCGGCCACCGGCCCTCTGACCAGCCTGGAGCACATCAAACTCGTCCTTCTTTTCTTCCCCAAAAAATATTCTAAGTATAGGAGATATGAGTCCAAGCCGGGTGCCCGGCCGCCGGCCCTATGACCGGCCTGGAACACATCAGTATCTTCTTCCATTCTGATGTTGCGCAGGCCGGGTAGTAGGCCGGCCGCCGGGTGCCCGGCCGGCGCTACCTGGCCTATTTTCTTTTTCCTCACTTTTTCCTTTCTTTGTGGGTGTGTGGTCTGAGCCGGGTAGCCGGCCGCCGGTCTACAGACCGGCTCGCGCCACATAATAGCTCGCTTCTCATTTCTTTTTCTTCTCATTTCCAAATCCCGACTCATGCAAGGCCTTTATGCACCGATTTCTTCGTTTCCACCTTAGTTCCATCAAAATGATACCGACATTCATAGCACGGGAAATCGGGAAGCAAAATGCAATCAAGGGCACGCAAATCCGTGCAAACGGGCCAAAATGGGGGCGAAAACGAGAGGAAAAATGTGACTAGTTAAATGCTTATCAAAATTCCCCACACTTAAGACTTACTCGTCCTCGAGTATTTAAACAAGATTCGAGACCCATATGTACCCTTATTCAACACTACACTAATACTAAGGCTACTACCTAAACTACTAATAATTTCCGACGGTAGGCAATTAACGGGCCTCCTCCGTCCCTTCAACTCAAAACGAGATACTCATGAGGTAGGGTAACTCCTTGCAAGGCAAGTAGAGGCTTGCACAAAATTGCGATACATACAAATGATAAGCACGTAAGACCATGACAAGAATGCATCTAACAAAAGAAAAATCACACGCCTCATCCATGTGACGAAAGTATCTATGAGGAAAACCGTCTAAATAAACGCATGATCCTTATAAGCCACTAGTATCATAAAGCATGGAAAAGTGTTCGCCTCCTAGCGGTGCAATTCTAATGAGAATTTTGAGCTCCGTCTACTATTTGCTTGGTCAAAAGTGATAAAATGGAAGATGGAAATGAAATCCTCGTGACGTTATTAAGCACAATAGCATATGGAATTCACGCTTCTCAAATAAATGAGACACAAGGGTCGTCCCGTCTCACTATGCAACTCAAGGGAAAATGATCCAAGAAAGGTTAAAGGAAAAGGATATTTGAGTCTAATTGCTTGCAAAATTTTCATTTCGGCACTTTGTTTTCTTTTTCTTTTTCTTTTTGAGTTGCATTATTGATTTGCAATTATTGGCATGATAGCACGCGGTTTCCGTCAAGGACACGCGGTCGGAACCAACAATAGGGGTATCCCCACCGTAGTGGCATCGAAAGGGGCCCTAGATATGGGTCCACTAGAATCCCTAGAAATTGCGTTTTGCATTTCCTCGACGAAAACAAGAAAACATGATACTTGACTCAATATTTTTAGCTTGTTTGATTTGTTTCCTTTGTTGAGTAAGAGTGGAAGAACAATGAATCAAGGTTGGTTGCATAGCAAGACGGTCACCTAAGAATTCTTTCAACTAACGGAATATTCACATCAATTGAGGTTGTCGAGGTGGAATAAGCGCAAACTCGTGATTCGGCATTAGTAGACGGGTCAAAACTCACTAGAAATGCACAACCCAGGGCGTCTAAAATTCCACGATTAAGATGAACACTTTATGAATGAAAAAGTAGCTAAAAGGGACTATGCTCATTCAACAAGTTTTCCAAAAAGACAATTATAAAATCATTTTTCTAAATGCAACTATATGCCATGATGCAATCTAGCATATATATAACCTAAATGCACATGCTCTAACCGTCTATATGACACACAAGCTAATGCTATCTCCTAAGAACACACAAGTGGCACACACGCCAATCAACAAATTTCACAACATCGTCATCAACACATCCGTCCTCAAGTAAGAAGAAAAGGAGATAAGGGAGAAGAGAATAAGAAAGATCTCACCAAAGCGTCTTCATTTTCCCTTTTTCGTGCCTCTTATGATGTGGGGCGCACCTATGGATGGAGATAAAAGGAAACACACGGCAATAAATACACAATAAACTATATACAAACTAATTTAAACATATTTTGTTTTGGAAAATTTTCAACTTTTTCGATTTTTAGGCATTTTTCGACTTTTTTCAAATATCAACGATATATACAAAAGAAATAAAATCCTCCCCACACTTAAGTCTTACTCGTCCTCGAGTAAGTGACTCAATTATGAAAAGAGGGGAAAAAAGAAAAATAAAACAAGTTTTTGGCGCTTTTTGTATTGGGAATTCCCTCCCCACACTTAGGTATTTACATGGTGTGAGGGTGAATTCAAAACAAATAACATGTTTTTGGCATTTTGGAAAGTTTTCAATTTTTTTGTGTTTTCGAATAAAATGCTAATGCATGATTCTAGTCTAAATGCTCAAAAGAAATATAATGCAAACTACACTACATGGATGCAAGACTTAACATGTGACGATATTTTACAAAATTAAATTCTAATGCAAGTCTAAATAAATGCAACTAAATGGATAACTAAACTAGGATACATAACAAGTATCTAAATGCATACAAAAATATAAACATGATGAAGATTTGGATTTAAGGGATCATACTCATGGGTGTCCCATCTCAGGAGAATCCACTAAAATCAGTGGATGTAGCATCAATATGGCCGCTTCTGGCCGCTGCATAAGACTCATCTACACCCCGGCTCCCAATCCAGAGCCGGTACCATCAAATATCTCGAACCTAGGACCCATCCTATCGAACCACTCGGCGTTTTGGGTCGCTGTCTCGGGATCCGCGCCTCATCATCAACTTCCGGTTGAGCAAAAACCGGCGAAGAATAGTAATCATGATGGACATTGAAGTCCCCAAACACCCTCGAACCCTGATCATACCCACCCTCGGGCCACATGAAATAAGATGGATACGGGCCAGTGGGCTCCCTATACCCCTCCATACACCAATTATCATAGGAAGGGTATTGGCCAAGTGCCAAGTCATAGTACATCTGATCCATCCTTTGGGACAAAAACGCTCTCTCCCTAGTTTCCTCCTCTCTCTCCTTAGCTGCCGTCTCTCTATCCCTAGCCGCCGCCTCGGAGGCCAAAGTCATATCGGCCATGATTTTAATCAAAGAAGGATCTAAAGGTGGGTAGCTAGGAGTGGTAGAAGAGGATGCCTCGGGTTGGGAAGAATGAGGCCAAGGACGCCATTGTTGTTGATGAATAAATGAGGGGTTCACATAAGGCAAGGTAGTAGGAGTGGGGCCTTGTTGTTCTCTCCTGTAGGTGGTGACGGGGATAGTGGGATCTCACCTAAAAGCGGTAATGGGAGCTAATTGGTCTTGAGGGTTCTCTTCAAGTGGCTGCTGAGGGTTCTCTTCCTCTAAGGGGAGGAGATAATGCTCACTATCGGGAACAACTCTCATAGCCTCACTGTTTGGGAGGGGAATGGAGTTGCTCCCTCGGACCCTCCAATATAATTTCCCGTCTTCAACTCGCCTCACAACCCACTCAAGCTTTGCTGTTATATACTCCTCCGTCAATAAAGAAATCCCCTTCAAACACCTCAATTTCCTCTCATCAAATGCATTCTTGCAAAGAGCATTGGCTATCTTTGTAACAATTCCCCCAATGTGAATCCCGGTAGGGCTAAAAGGATCATTGGACAATTTTTGGAAGTGAAGAGCAACATAGTGACCAATGTTTACCCCAAATTTATTCGGCTTTTGAAACAAGTAAGCCGCTAAAATAGAGAGCTCATCGGCCCGGAAGTTGTGACACTCCTCCCTCCCAAACAAGGATTGTGGCAAGCATTTGCCGGTTTCTTAGCCCCCTTTTCAAATCCCATCCTCGAAATCGCGGTCCAAACATCATTCAAGTTAAAATTTTCCGGGACCTTATAAGTTTTGTGAAACTTGACACCCAAAACCTTACAAAATTTTTCCAAGGGGATGTTATAAGCAGTATTGAGGAGGCAAAAAGTAACCATCTTTACCATGCCCGTATTGCGGTCCTTTTCATGACTAAAAGAACTCAAAAATTCTCATGTAAGACGGGGGTAAGTGCGGAAGTGCTGGCTGTAGAGCTCCCCCATCCCTAAACCTTTAAAAAGTTCTAAGGTCACGGTATCAAGGCCGAAATTTCGGATAGAATTCCTACAAATGAATCGGGAATGGGGAAGGTTACGGCGTTTGAAACATTGGAACTTACCTCTAGCAATGTCGCTATTGAAGACCACATCCGGAAAGTCGTCATCCGGACCCATTCCCTCAATCACTTGTTGAAGTCGTGCTTCTAATTACGCCTCAATTTGAGCCCGAGTTCTCTTTCTAGGTTGTTGTTGAGCCATGGTGAATTTGAGTAAGAATCAATTCAAATTGGGGAAACATTTGGGATAAAATTGAGGGTTTTGATTTGTGGGAAGATTTTGTGGAGTGTAGTGGGTTATTAGTGAGGTTTAATGGAGATGTAGAGGAGTTTGTGGTAGTTTTTGAGGAGTTTTTGTGGGTTTATTGAAGGAAAAAGGAGAAAGAAAGAAGAAAAATTAAAGAAGAATGAAGAAAGAAAGACACCCGACGGATTGATTTTAGGGGAAGATGTGTTATGGGCCGGGCTAGGCACCGGCCGCCGGGTGCCCGGCATGGAACACAAAACGAAAAAAAAAATTTGCTTTTGAAACTTCACTTCTGATGTGCTCCAGGCCGGCCGGCACACTGGCCGCCGGCTGCCCGGCCAGGAACGCGAGTCAAATTTTCCAACTTTAAAATTTCCAATGATTTTGTGCTCCAGGCCGGTCGGCACACCGGCCGCCGGCTACCCGGCCTGGAATACGAGGTAAAAATTCTTGGCTTTTGAGACTTCCAACACTAGTGTGCTCCAGGCCGGTCGACACACTGGCCGCCGGCTGCCCGGCCTAGAGCACCTACTCTTCGATTTTTCATTTTCCAAAAGTTAGCTTCTGGAGTGCTCTGGGCCGGTCAGGGCACCGGCTCCCGGGTACCCGGCCTGGAGCACTCTTCCCTCTTCTCCTCGCCTTCAAGTTCACAAGAAAAACTCCCTAAGTCACCAACAATCTCGACTCAATCAACACTTCCCCAATGACACGGTTTCGAACCAAACCCGACTACAATTGTTTCAATCCTACCAAAGACTTCTTCCAACGACCAAGATACCCGAGTAAGAAATCTAAAATCTTCACAACTACTCCTAAAATGCATGCTATATACAAAAATTGGTGGTCGTTGAGGAACCCCACCAAACCTAACAAAGCATAAGAACTTACAAACAAGACTCTTCCTCGGGGAGTGGATCCCCAAGAAAGAGTATTTCAACTGTGCCTTTCTCATCTCCATCATAGTATCTCTTCACTCTATGGCCATTTACCTTGAAGTTGCCACCCTCTTCACTCCAAAGCTCCAATGCGCCATGAGGAGATATGTTAATAACCTTGAAGGGCCCCAACCATCTTGACCTTAGCTTCCCGGGAAACAATTTGACCTTAGAATTGTAGAGTAAGACTTGGTCACCCACGCTTATATCTTTATCCACCAACTTGGCATCATGCCATTTCTTCGTTTGATCTTTATAATCTTCGAGCTTTCGTAGGCATCAAGTCTCAACTCCTCAAGTTCACTCATTTGGAGGAAACGCCTCTCTCCGGCCATGTCGATGTCAAAGTTTATCTCCTTTAAGGCCCACCACGCCTTATGCTCCAACTCGATCAGCAAATGACAAGCCTTGCCATAGACAAGCTTGTAAGGAGTTGTGCCATGAGGAGTTTTGAAGGCGGTTCTAAGAGCCCATAGCACATCGGGGAGCTTTTGGGACCAATCCTTTTGACTTTTGCTTGTGGTCTTCTCCAAGACGGCTTTAATTTGACGGTTTGAAACCTCTACTTGCCCACTTGTTTGAGGGTGGTAGGCAAGAGCGGTCTTGTGAGTGACACCATGAGAAGAGAGCAAGATCTTGAAAGTGCTCTTCCTAAAGTGTGAACCCCCGTCACTAATCACCACTCTCGGGGTCCCAAATCTCAGAAAAATAGTGTTCTTGAAAAGCTTGATAACAACTTTAGCATCGTTTGTTGGGGTAGCCACGGCCTCAATCCACTTGGATACATAGTCCACCGCAACTAAAATGTACTCATTCCCACAAGAGTTTGGGAATGGTCCCATGAAGTCAACTCCCCAACAGTCGAAAAGCTCAATCTCAAGAATATTGTTAAGGGGCATCTCATTTCTTTGGCTTATGGTCCCCGTTCTTTGACATCAATCACAAGATTTGACAAAATAATGGATATCTTTAAACATCGATGGCCAAAAGAAACCACCTTGTAACACCTTTGCAATGGTGCGAGATGTACCAAGGTGGCCCCCATAGGCCGAATTGTGAATCCTATCGACTATTTCCATTCCCTCTTCCCTCGGAACACATCTTCTAAACATGCCATCACCACACTTGCGAAAAAGATGTGGGTCATTCCAAAAGTAGCGTTTGGAATCATGCTTCAATTTCCTTCTAGCTCTAGCATCTAACTCCTCCGGAATGAACCCGCTCACAATAAAATTCGCCAAGTCCGCAAACCATGGTGATTTACCACTAATCATCATCAAACTATCTTCTCTTAGCCATTCATTGATTGGGCCACTCTCATCTTTCAACCCATGATCTTCGGTAGTCAACCTAGATAGGTAGTCGGCAACAACATTTTCCGCCCCCGCCTTGTCTCTAATCTCCAAGTCAAACTCTTGAAGTAATAGAACCCACCTCAAGAGTCTTGGTTTTGCATCTTTTTTCAACAACAATTGTCTCAAGGCGGAGTGATCCGAGTAAACCACTACCTTAGAACCAACAAAGTATTGCCGGAATTTTTCCACGGCATGCACAATGGCCAACATTTCGTTCTCCGTCGTAGAGTAATTTACTTGGGTTTGATCTAGAGTCTTGCTAGTGTAGTATATCACATGGTGCCTCTTGTCCACAACATGTCCAAGTACCGCCCCGACCGCATAATCGGAGGCGTCACACATAACTTCGAAGGGAAGCCTCCAATCCGGTGAGCGGATTATGGGAGCCGTCACAAGGGCCTCTTTCAACCTACAAAAAGCACTCAAGCAAGATTCATAAATTACAAATGGGGTGTCCTTGAGAAGAAGAGAAGTCAAAGGCTTGGCAATTTTGGAGAAATCTTTGATCAAACGTCGGTAAAAGCCCGCATGGCCTAGAAAGCTCCTCACTCCCTTTACATTTGTAGGGGGTGACAAGTTTTTTATCACCGAAACCTTAGCCATATCAACTTCTATCCCTCTCTTAGACACGATGTGGCCAAGCACAACCCCCTCCTTCACCATAAAGTGGCATTTCTCCCAATTTAGGACGAGGTTGTGCTCCTCACATCTTTTCAAGACATTAGACAAATTCAATTACCCAAGATCAAATGAGTCTCCATGGACACTAAAATCGTCCATGAAGACCTCCATACGCTTTTCAAGAAAATCGGCAAAAATTGCTGTCATACATCTTTGAAATGTCCGCGGAGCATTACAAAACCCAAAGGGCATCCTCTTATAAGCATAAACTCCTATGGGACTAGTGAAGGTGGTCTTTTCTTGGTCTTCCGGGTGTATGGGTATTTGGAAAAACCCGGAATAACCATCAAGAAACGAGTAGTAAGAATGCCCGGCTAATCTTTCAAGCATTTGGTCTATAAAGGGGATGGGGTAGTGGTCTTTGAGGGTGGCGGCATTTAATTTGCGATAATCAATGCACATCCGCTACCCGGTCACGGGCCTAGAATCGAGGAGAGTCCCATCCTCTTGTTCCACCATAGTTACCCCTCCTTTCTTGGGCACTACATGCACGGGACTCACCCATGAACTATCGGTTATTTGGTAGATAATCCCGGCCTCAAGCAACTTCATGACCTCATTTTTCACTACTTCCGCCATCTTAGGGTTCAACCTACGTAGCCCATCCACCTTAGGTTTACTATTCTCCTCCAAGACTATTATATGCATGCAAAGATTAGGACTTAAGCCTTTGATATCGCCAATGCTATATCCAAGTGAGCCCCTATGAGTTTTCAAGATTTTCAATAGTTCAAATTCTTGGTGCTCACTCAAATTAGCATTGATGATAACGGGATAAGTCTCTCCCTCACCTAAAAAGGAGTACTTAAGTGAGGGAGGTAAGGGCTTTAGTTGTTCCTTTGGAGGGAGAAGGCCCTCCACCTTCTTAAAGAGCTCATCATCTATCTCATGGTCGATCATCTCCCATTTCCTCATCATGGAGTGCCACTTGTAGAGCTTCTTCTTCACATTTCTCTTCTTCATGCACCTTTTCAACCACTTCTTCTATGACTTCGACGGAGCAAGCTTTGTGAAATATTGTTCCTTTACTAAATGAGGAAGATTAAATTCAAGGGTTTCGTTCCCCACCCTAAAGGTTAGCCGCCCTTCCCTCACATCAATGAGGACTCCTCCGGTAGCCAAAAAGGGCCTACCGAGGATGATGGGAGTGTGGCTATCCTCCGAGATATCTAGGACAACGAAATCCGTGGGAATCAAAAATTTACCAACCTTAACGGGTACGTCCTCAAGCACACCCAAAGGTTGCTTAACGGACCTATCCGCTAGTTGGAGAGTCATAGAAGTGTGGGTTAAACTATCAAGCCCAATTCTTTTTGCAATAGTTAAAGGAATGACACTCACACTTGCCCCGTTGTCACATAATGCCCATGAAATTATGACACCCCCTACTACACAAGAGATTGAGAAACTTCCGGGGTCCTCAAGCTTTTTAGGCATTTTGAAAGAGTTAGGATTTATGAGGAGAGCACTACACTCCGCCTCCATAACCATAACATCTTGGGTACCCAAAGTCCTCTTGTGAGTCAAGATGTCTTTAAGAAATTTTGAGTAAGTGGGCATGTTTAATATAACCTCGGTGAAAGGCAAGGTCACTTCAAGTCCCTCAATCATCTTTCAAAATTGGGTGAACTTGAAGTTTTCCTTTGTTTTCAATGTCCTAGAGGGGTAGGGGATATCGGAAACAACAAGTGGAGAATCAGGAGATACCTTTGGAATGGGAGTTTTCTTGGTTACCTTAGCTTTTGCTAATGGTTGCACCTCTACTCCTTCATCATCGGCATCCTTGATCATCTCCTCCTCATAAGGCATACTTTCAACATACCCGGCCATCTTCACCCTCCTTGGGTTGATTGTCAAGGCTTGAGTTTTCATCAACCTTACCCTTTCCCTTGCCATCATTTTTCAACTCCGAGATGGGAGTCAAAATGGGCTCTTCAATTTCTTTACCCTCCTCAACATGCTCTTCATTTGGAATTTCATCATTCATCATGTCCATGTAAGGGTTCTCTAGCACAAGTCCACTCCTCAAAGTGACCCCACATGCTTGGTGACTTGATGAAGCATCCTTGGAGCTTTTCCCTTGAGCAAGAAGACCTCCTGGAGGCCTTTGAGGATTGTTCAAAGCTTGAGAAGCCAACTTAGCTTCCAATTCCCTCACCTCTTTCTTGTGAGCATTGGTGACATTTTGCAAGGCCAAGTTGTTTTGGATTTCCATGTTCTTGACAAGTTGCAAAACATCACTCATGGAAGGCTCATTCTCTTGGTGAGGTTGGTTGGTCAAAGGAAGTGCAAATCCATAGTCATTCTGACTACTTGAACCTTGATTGTTGTTTCTTTGGTTGTTGAAATTTCCTTGTTGACCCTTTGAACCTTGACCATTGAAATTTGGTCCTTGATTGTTATGGTTGAAATTTGACCCTTGGCCTTGGAAAGATTGATCGGGGAACCCTTGACTTGCTTGATTGTTTTGGTTGCCTTGGTAAAAATTACCTTGGCCTTGGTTGTTGAAGTTTTGGTTCCCTTGGTTTTGGTTCCAACTTCCTTGACCTTGATTCCAATTACCTTGGTTTTGAAAGTTACCATGGGTATTGTAACCTTGATCATTGAAGTTTTGGTTTTGGAATTGGTTGGATCCTTGGCGTTGTTGTGAGTTGTTGAATTGGTAATTGTAGTTTCCTCTTAGAAATTGACCTCCGCCTCTAGGTTGGGAAAAACCCGGAGGGTTGGAAGTTTGAGCTTGTGAGTGTTGAGGGTTTAACACATTTTGGCTTTTGTAGCTCATATTTGGGTGATTTTTCGAACCCGAATGATAGAAGTTAGACTTTGGGTTGTAAGCACCTTGGTTTTGGAAGGGAGGCCTTGAGGGTCGTGGGTTGTTGTTAACTCCTTGAAATGCATTCACATGTTGATAGTCATTTCCTCCTTCATTGTTATATGATACATTATTCCCACAAACTTCAAAGGTGTGTCCATACCCATTGCAAATTTCACAAGTAGGGGTTTGATAAGCTTTCACCATGGGAGGTGCATAAGACCCACTAGCTTCATTCACATGATGGCCTTGACTTTGATTGTGAGCCTTTTGAAACTCGGCAAAACCCTTAGTAAAAGTTTGTGTGAGCAAATCAATCTTGGTATTGGTATCCGCATTTGAAAAGTTCTCACTTGGGTATTTAGAAATCCTCCTCAAGCTATTTCCTCTAGTTCCATAGCTAGACTCCGACTCAACCATTTTTAAAATCAATGCCGCCCTTTGTTGATCATTCAAATGATCAAAACTTCCCCCCGCGGATGCATTTACCATAGCCTTGGTTTGAGGGAGAAGATTTTGAAAGAATGTTTGAGTGACATACCAATCCGCTATGCCATGATGAGGGCAACGGGCAAGTAGATCAATGAATCGATCCCATGCCTCTCCTAAGGATTCTCCATCCTCTTGTTGGAAGGTTGTTATCTCATTCCTTAGCATTTCCGTTTTTGAGGCGGGGTAATACTTGCTTAGAAACTCCTTAGCTAAGGCATCCCAAGTAGTAAAAGTGTTTGGAGCATGGTTATTCAACCACCTCTCCGCCCGGTCTTTAAGAGAAAATGGGAACAACATTAGACAAAGGGTTTCCTCGGGCACACCATTCCTCTTCATGATTGCCACTCTACTTTTGAATTTCCTCAAGTGAGCATGAGCATCCTCATCGGGAAGGCCTCCAAAGCTATCCCGCTCAATCGAACTCATTTGAGCCGGGTGTATCTCAAAGTTATTTGGGGCCAAGACACCGAAATTGATTGGAGATTGGGTATCATCATGATTGGGTCGGTTACGGTCACGTAAAGTAGTCATTTGTGGTTGATTTTGTTGTTGAGGTGTTGTAGGTGGTGAATTTGGTGGGGTGTTTTGTAGTGTATAGTAGAAGGGGTTTTCGAATATGGGTTCAATGGTGTCGTTTTGTGGGTGATCGGTTGTTGTAGTGGATGTAAAAGCGATAGAAGTATTGGCTTGTTGACGGCTAACCGTTGTTGAATTCCTAACCCGAGCAAGTGTATTAGCTCGTAGAGTCCTAAACAACCTTTTGGGCTCCGGATGGCTCAAGAACAAACCTTCACCCCTAGGCATGCGCTCAAAAGCAACTCAAAAACAAGTTAGACTCCTAGTGTGTTTTTGGGCACACTAGGGAAAGACACTAATGCAAGGCACTCTACAAATAATCAAACAACTAAACACCAACAAAAACAACAAGTAACTTGACTAAATCTAAGACACAAAACAAACTATGAGTTTCCTTAAGCCATCCCCGGCAACGGCGCCATTTGATGAAGTTTTTTATCGTCAATTCACACATCAAAAATAAACTCGATATAAGTAGTATATAGGGGTCGAATCCACGAGGATGGAGGGGTCAACTACAAGCTTGAATGAGTCCTATTCTAGCCTAACAAGAGTTGGATGAGGAGATTAACTATGGACTACTAAATGCAAGAAATTGCTAAAATGATATGGGCAAAAACAATTTATGGGAAACTAAGGTAAAGGGTTCACCTTAGGGGGGATCAATGGGCTAGTCAAGTAATTAGCAAGCGGGTAATAAGTTTGAGTAGAATTAATTGCTAATCTCTCAACAATTAATAATCTTCAACAAAGCTATCGCATTTGTCTCAAATCACTCATATAAACACTAGTCTAATCATCTCTACCACCGTCGCTTAAGAGATAATCAAACCATACTTGATAAAGTGTGTAACTTTCGTTTACACAATTCATCAAACACCTAGTGTGCATATGGGTAATACTTTAATTATTACCACAAGTCTACTAATCAATCAACCAATTATCCCACATAATCCTCCCTTAGGCTCCCCCTAAACCCTAGAAGGAGACTACTCACTCATGTTGAAGGAAAGCAAGCAACTAAACAATAGGAATAGGGAGATGAGCATCATACTTTGGAAATGAATAATTCTAACAATCAAATGACAAATAATTAACTTGAAATGAAATAAATTGCATAAACAACTAAAAGATGAGAAATTTATACCAACAATGCTTGTATTAATGAATAGGTAGAATGTCTTCACCCAAAATCTTCAATACAAACCCAAGACTATGATAGTTCTATTAAGAGAGACTAGATCTACTAACTTGAATTGAGAAATTAAACTTAATTAAGGAACGATTAAGAGAGTAATTAGTGAGTATTAGAGATTACAAAATTTCTAGGGTTTTGTGCTAAGAGTTGATATGCTTACAAAAATTAGGGGGAGGGTATATATAGGTATCTCAAAATTAAGAAAGAAAATAGAAGAGGGGGCGAAATTGTGGTGTTGTGTTCCCGGCCGGGTGCCCGGCCGGCGCTACCTGGCCTATTTTCTTCTTCCTTTCTTTTTCCTTCCTTTGTGGGTGTGTGGTCTGAGCCGGGTAGCCGGCCGCCGGTCTACAGACCGGCTCGCGCCACATAATTGCTCGCTTCTCATTTCTTTTTCTTCTCATTTCCAAATCCTGACTCATGCAAGGCCTTTATGCACCAATTTCTTCGTTTCCACCATAATTCCTGCAAAATGATACCGACATTCATAGCACGGGAAATCGGGAAGCAAAATGCAATCAAGGGCACGCAAATCCATGCAAACGGGTCAAAATTGGGACAAAAACGAGAGGAAAAATGTGACTAGTTAAATGCTTATCAGTGTCGTAGCCTGGCTATGCAATTGAGTGGTGGAAGTCTTTATCAGAAAAGAGGAGAGGAACTTTTGATTTTCTTGAACGTTATGGCATCCCAATCTTGGGAAGAAACGCACCGGCGGTTGAGAATCCAAGAGCAACTCAATGAAATCATGGCTCAAGTTCAAATGCTTAAAAGGTAAAAGGAAGAACCCGCGTTTAAAATAAGTAAGCCAATCAATTTTCCTTATGCTTTTTCAGCCCCCCCATGTGAGTCTAATTTCTCTTATGCTTTTTCATGCCCCCCATGTGAGTCTAATTCTCCCCAATCATATGAATTAATAGATGACGATGATGATGGTCCACCCTTTTCTATTGAAAGTCACTCTAGTGTCGTTCCATTTGACAATTTTGAGACCCCCATTATTGATATTGACCATATGGTAGTCGAGACTTTAGACAAGGATGTTGTTAAGCCCATTTGTGACTCCAATGGAGAGTCGTCGATCGAGTCATCATATTTCTTTGAAAATCCATTCGCTAAGGATATTCCAGATTTATTTGAAAATGATACTGGGTTTTGTGAACCTAGCCTTGAAATTAAGTGGGATCAACCACCCATTTTTGATTCCCACTCCTTTGATTCACCCTACCCCCAATTAGAGTCCACTAATGATATTTTGGGAACTAATTGTTTGTTCCATGATCTTAAACATTTCACTCCATCTCTCACTGACGAGTGGAGCAGTTCAGTGGTCATCTATGAAGTTTGTCATGCGCACAATGATAAGATATATCAATTCTTACCTTCAATATTTCATGCCTATATCTTGTCAATTGCTTACATATGTTTTTGTATAGCTTATGCGCAGGTATATGATCGACTTCTAAGGGCATTGACATGCTTTTTAAGGCACAAAGAATGATTTTCATTAATAAAGAGTCTAGCAAGACATTTAAATAAAGCTTCGCGGGAGGCAACCCGTGTTTTATTATATTTTTGTTATGAAATAAATTATTTTTGTTGGACAATTTAATAATGTTAATTTTTAAATAATTCATTTGGTTTTGGTTCTAATAGCTTTGACAATAAGACAATAATTTTATCTAGTATTGTAGTAGCTTGTTCATCACAGGTACTTTGGTGCTTGGGTTGTACTTTGCCCCCGTTTTCAAGCTAGCTTGGGGGAGCTGCTGCACGGTTGTATGTTTTCTTTTCTTTCTTTACCATTTTGTTGAGTCGTCCCCCATTCCTTTGTTGGTTATGTTGTCCTTCTTTGTGTTTTCTGCGCTTAAACCCGTTTCGCACATTGAGGACAATGTGTTATTCTAGCTTGGGGGAGGGATTTAGTTTGTGTCGTTGTTTATTTAGTCTAGTTGTTTATTGAATTTGAAAAATTTGAAAAATCCAAAAAAATCAAAAAATTAAAAAAAATTTAATAAAAGTTGTTTGTTTTGTCCACCCAATTGTGTTGTGCATAATGTCATTCCTCAATGCATTTCCCTTATTGTAGCTTTTTAGCCAATGTTTCACGCTTTTGACGAGATTTTGCATACATGGGGTTGTCTTGTACACAGTGGGTGAGGGATTGATTTTAGACTTATTAGGCTTGATCTTGACTTTGGCAAACTACATATACGGTAAGGTAGAGCCTCCAGTGATTGGTACATCTATACCCGATCTCAATTAGGTGTGTGTAGTTTCTCCTTATGATTTGCGTCACATCAAAAACGCACAAGTATGGTTTTCATTCCATTTCTAGTGAGCATTACATTCATGATTTAAAAAGCATTTGAAGCCATTCACTTTGAATCCATTGCCCAAATTTAGCCCCTTTTCACATTGTTTCACATTTCATTAGCTACATGTAAAAATATTGTCTACCTTGTTAAGTTAGTAGCTATACCGTTTGTGTTTGGGTGCTCATTTGGGATATTGTTCAAGTTATGTCAAAGTGATCTTGATTGGACGGAATTACTGATTGCCGTGCCGAAGAAAAAGAAAAAGAAAAAAAAAAGAGCTCAAAGAAAAAAAAAAGAATGAGAAAAAAAAATGAAAAGAAAAAGAAATTGAAAAAAAAAATGATGTTGAATATGAAAGAATGAAAAGAAAGAAAGAAGCATGTATTGAAAAGAAAAAAAATGGTTTATGAAAAGAAGAAGAAGTTGTGAGTGTTATTTCCATGATCCGAAATTCAAAAAGTTGGGAAATTGACTCTTGTGTTGCCATGAGTATAAGCCAATTTGCTATTTTTGGCTTAGTTTTATTTTCTTGAAAATGGTTCCGAGTTTTGATTGAGCATCCTTGCATAATTGGTATGTTGCTAGCTTGACCTTAGCTCCACATTACCATAATTCATTTGTCCACTTTGTTACCCATCTCCCATAGCCTTATTCTTGCTTTGGCTTCTTTCTATGCTTTTCATGATTGTTTTGACATGTAGTTTTGGAATGTTTACCATATTAGATTGCGGGCGCATTCTCATGAGTCGTAGATAGGAGAGTGCCACTCAAATATAAAATAATATTTCCTTGATTTATATAAAAACTTGAGTGTTGAGTGCACCGTGAGAGTCCATTGTCAAAAGATCATGCAAGAGCCGAAAAGTCTATTTGATGTTCCTTATGCTGCGCCGTTATGTAAATCTCAACCATGTTTTGCATTTTCCCTATGCCCACGTTGTTTCGGGATGTGTTTCATTGTGCTCTATAAGCTACTTGATGGGATTTGCATTTGGTTGGATTGATTGTTGCTCGTCGCCCTTGTCCTTGTCATGTTTGTTATTGTATGCTTGCTTGAGGACAAGCAAGGGTTTAGCTTGGGGGAGTTTGATAAGTGAATATTTGTATGATTTTAATCCCCATTTTAGCTCGGTTTTGTATGTCATTTGTGCTTTGCTAAGCCATTTTATGAGCTAATGTCGTCTTCTTGACGAATTCCATGTCTAAACCTGTTTTGTAGGGAAAGTGACGTTTCTACGCCCTTTTTCTATATTTATCGAGCATTTGCCTAGAACCCGACGATTTGTGAAGCAAGCTTGACCAAGTCAAAGGCACTCCAAGAAGGTTCACTAATCAAAAAGGAAGAAGAAGTAAAGACGATTTCGCGGTTGTCAAAAGATCGATCAATTAGGCGAAGAAATCAACATTTTACCTCAAACCCTATCATCAAACCCGACTCAAAAGGTCAATGGGGATAATGAAAGTCAAGTCAAATGCCAAGGGAGGTGAAACGAAAGTCAAAGCACCAAGAACACTATATACCCGATCGGGTATGTGGTGAACCCGATCGGGTATGCATGATTCTACGCACCATCCCTTCATCTTCCTATTTTTTGTCCTATATGTTGAATGCATGGATTGTTTTGCAAGAAACCTAAGGCTATATAAGAGAGTATGCAGCCACCACAACTCCACACTTTTACATTACACAACCCTAGATTAGAATTAGAAAACCCTAGCCTCCATTTTACATTTTTAGCGTCTTTAGTTTAGTTTTTTCTTTCTTTCTCCATTTTGTAGTTTTAGTTTTAGATCTAGTTTTCTCTAGTCTAGTTTAGTTCTAAGTTTCCTTCAATTGTAATTGTTCTACTTGTAATTGGAATTCTAGTTTCCGGGTTTGCATTTTCCTATTCAAGTTCCTATTCCATTTCAATCTTTGCTCATCCTTTCCGGTAATCCTTATTCTTGTTTTTACATTATAGTTTCATTTTCTTTTAGTATTTCCTTTATCATGTTTACCATTCTTAGTTTTATAATCTTAGTTTCCCTTTCATTGTTAATCATGCATAAGTAATCTTTGTTCTAGGGGAAGGGTTAACATGTCTAATTAATTTATAAGTATAAATTGATTCCGGGTAGAATTGTTTTAGTTGTCTCTATTTCTTGTTTGATTCTCATGATAAACTTTGATTTAAGGCCTTAATCAATTGTTTATACTTGTCAATTTCCGTCTCAAGGGCGAGAGTCGAGATGAAAATTAAAGGACTGGCAAGAATAGTTTAATGACCTAGCAAGGCTGAAAAGACGTTAGGACCCGTTAAAAAGTCGGTATGAATCCGAAAGGAATATACCATTTAAAGACTTGGACAACTATGATTTTTCTAAACCCGTAATCAACTTTGCTTTTAAATTGATTAGCATGTGAACCCCGATCCCTAGATCCTTTTCTTTATTGTATTGTTATCATTTTTATTATAGCATTTATTAATTAGTGACAAACATTTGCCAATCGTACAAGATAGAGTTCTAACCATAACTATTCGCAAGTATCTCCCGTCTCCCCGAGATCGACCCCTTACTTCCCTAATTACATTAATTTGTTGTTAGCCTAGTTTGGGTTATTTATCTTTGATTAGGGTATGCGACAACCCTGTCACAGTATTGGCTCAGTCAAGTACTGGAGCTTGCCGTCAGCAATGGCTGCATTCCGTAATGCCGCCTCCCAGTCCGCAAAGTTGGACCCGTCATTCTTCAGTCGCGTGGACTGATTCATGTGGTCCATAAAAGTGTTAAGCCAGGAGTCGCGTGCGAGTGTGGCACTTGGCATAGGGACATCATTATGGCCAGCCATTTGTTATAGCAGTATTATCAATATAAGACGAATTCTACACTGCGAAAAAGAAGAAAAATATAATAATAAGCATACTCATCGATATGATTTAAGTCTAGTGCAAAACTTGTTTAATGCGAAGACTCAAGCATTTATACAATTGACCTCCCTCAAGAATTATATAAATGATCCCAAGACTCAATTATCTGTAAATTGATAAGCCAACCACTTGGCTAATTCTACCTTTAGAATTCTTGGTCGATAAAATTTTATCTTTAGTCCATCATAATCACGAGAAACTCTTCGGATTATAATGTTGAGGTAAAATAAGTCAACACATACTACTTACCCAACGTAGAAGGGGCCATATGGAGAGTAAGGGTCCTATATGCCTACCGACGAAGAAGGGATTCATAGTAGTTTGGCCTATAAAGACTGGTCTCAATTTTAGGTTTTAGAGGAAGATCCCATCAACTTTATTTTAATTTATTTTAAGTGAACGAATATCTAGCATGCGAGAATGAACAAACTAAGATGATGGCTTAAATTCATGTGACATCTTTATGTCCATGATAACTAACATCCAAACTATATGAGTCAATTTTCATGCATTTTTAGTACTAGGTGGTTTGGTTTAGGCGGAATATGATGCACTAACTATCATGTGAAGAAATGAAACAAGAACGAAAAATACGTAAAATTACAAAGTCCTAGTGTGGCCTATCTACCAAAATGAACAAAATACAACTTTGGAATCCATCCAAATTGGATCCGAAAAGCTTGTCTTGATGTTCCATCTTGGTCCATGTAGCGGGAGTGAGCAATCCGATCTCCATCTTTAGTCTTCTCAAATTACATTTAATAAATTACAAAACAGAAACCTATTTACATTCTAATTTAAAAAACATAATTTTAAAGAAAACAAAAGGAGAATCGAGATCTCAAAATTACATCAAGATCATGTTTCCATCATTACGAAAACATAATCAACTAAGGCCACACTAGATAATACAAATTACAACCAATTGCAAAAATACGTAAATAAACCATTCAACAAATCATTCAACAAAATAAAATGCATCAACAATAAATTAGTCATTCAAGACATAATTCCTTAATTATGTAGAGTAATTTATCCAAACCACCTATTTTAAATGATCAAAATTATGTGACAATTCCTTAATTACTCACAATAATTCCAATCAAACATAATCCAATTTTAATTCATATTATCGTATAATATGAATTAATCCAACATTATTTTAAACCGTTTTAAAATAATTGGGTATCCAATAATTTTGAACTTTTTCACAACAACAATCATACATTATCAATATAATGCATAAACAAAAATATTCGGCCAAATTAAAAAAAAAAAAAAAAACAAAAACAACCGAAACAAAAAAAACTTTTTTTTTTTTATGAAACAGCAGCCACGGACTGTTTTATTATTATTTTTTTATTTAATTTGATGTTGCTAATATTACAAGATCGGTACAATCATCAACATTCAATCATTATTAAACATTGATACAAACTAGATGATTCAATTTAACATTTTAAAATGAATATCTAAATCATGATTAAATCGATTATCTTAATATTCAACTAATCATAATTGATTTTAACATCATTAAAATTAATGAATCATGATGCAAAACAACAATTTAACATCATGTATACCGAAAATATATAGCAAAAACAAATGTTCATAAACATTCAAAACAATTTCCATTTACATTTTAATTTAATCCTTATTAAATTAAAACATCTACAAATTTATCATATTGTCATCTTAACATATTAAAACAACAATATCAATAAATCAAAATGAAAATAAGAATCAAA
>JAIUZE010010124.1:0-81334 GCA_022085475.1 Heliosperma pusillum | reverse complement strand
GAAATATTAAATCTTACGAAAACACGCTTGACTTAAAGTATATCAATTTAAACTACGATCTCGTATTATAATTTCTAACATGTGAGAAATAATAATTTTATGAAAAACCTTTTTAATTAAATATTTTACTTATTAACATTTCCCACTTGCTAAATATTACAAAACACGATAAAATGGCAATAACTCAAAAGCCGTCACAAGACCAAGGGAGGGACCCACGGCCTGATTTGGGCCGGACTTCACATGGGCCTGGACTGGGCCCACGGGCCTAGCTTGGGCTGTTTTGGCTTTTTGATCGACTTTACTAAAAACCGTTTCTTAATATTTCCCGCATGCTTAACATATTTAAAACCCGTCAAAACAACAACAAAACAACCAAACATCGACACAACTCCCAAGCCAACTCACGGACCCACCATGGACCAACCCAGACCGGCCTGGACCGGGCCTGAACCGGCATGAACCGGCCTGAACCGGCCTGGTTTGGGCTGGTTTACACGGCCACTTACACGGTTCCCACAACAACCACCACCAAATTATTTCCAACATGTTTTAATTATCAAACAACCATTTTAACAACTAATTTAACCAACATCCATATAAAAATCATGGTTATAAATAAATCATCTAAATTTATCAAGAACACTAACATGTTAAAAATTCCATACAACATAAAAATCATAACCACTTATCATGTTACTAGTAAAAATCCATAAATCATAATAACATGAACAAAAACGAAAGATGAACCAAAAACAAAAGAAACAAAAGCTATGTAACATTAATTCGTCGAGTAACTAGGAATCGTTACCTTAGCTAGCAAAATCAATTAGCACCAAAAAAAAATAAGAAGAAACCCGTCTACTAATCTTCACCCAAAATATACGAGTCTCCAAACTCGTCTTCAAAATCTTCCCCTATAAGAAATGACAAGAAAAACATTATTAGAACTTAAACTTGATTTTCCATAATTAAATGTTGAAAACGATTTTGTCGGATTTGAAATTAAACCGTACTTGAAGATGGAGAGCGAAGAGGAGATTCTAGAAATATAAGTTAGGACGGATTTGAATAAGAAAAGAAGGTTTTATGATGATTTTGCTCAAGAACGACGAAAAACGACGATGAACAACGAAGAACGATGAAGAACGATTAAAGAAAGTGTTAATTAGATCTTAATTTGATTTATTGTAAAATGAAAAGTTGTTAGTGAGTAATGGTGAGGTTGGGCCGTGTACATATAGAGAAAATATGGAGTCGGGTTTTGAAATTGTTGTTACGGAATTGACTCGGATTTTATAATTATATTACGGTAATTGATTAAATATAATTAGAGATTAAGTTAATTAAACTAAATATCAAGATATTATGTTATTATAATGAAAAGAAAGAAAAATATCAAGGCCTAAGAGAGGGGAAAGAGCCGTGAGAAATGGGTAGTAGTCGGATCTGTTTTTGAGCGATTTGCGTAATTTTCGTTAACGGATCGATAAAGTAACAAATATCTAAGATATTTGTATTAGTTTAATCGAAACAATTAAAAGATCTAATTGTGAGTGGAAAAAGATGACATGAGCGTGTGACTCATGCCAAAGTCGAGTTTCGGGTTTGTTTCGGGATTTACGATGACTCGGGAATAGTTAAATGACATTCGGGATTAAACCGTAAAAGTTATTCTTTAATTCCGAATAAATTCAAAATAATTATATTAAATTATCATAAATCCAAATAAATCTTAATAAAAATAAATTAAAAAAATTATTTTTTTAAATAAAATTTCGGTCTTCAAAATTACAAGGCGAGTCGGAAAAAGTCAACGAAAGTCAAAGTTGACTTAAAAACGGGATTCCCTTGGAATCTCGCAGAAATTCCAAATACGAACTCGGAATTTCAAAATTCAATTGGAAACAATAAATTCCACTTTAAAACTTAAACAGGCTGAAAAGTATCCTTAGAATATTTTCACGAGAAAAATAGGGTACTTTTCGGGTTGTTACAACATACACACTTGCTTAAAAAGCCAAAGCCTATAATGGAAGAATGCGAAGATGGTAGATGGAAATGTTTTCAGGTATAATAACTTGTTTAGCTGAACTCATATTTTAAAATACCAATCACATTAATATTAAGCCTATTAACGGATAGTTGTTGTTTTGTAGAATTGTTTAGGAGCCTTAGATGGCACATACATTAGTGTTCAAGTGCCAAATGAGGATAGACCGAGATATCGAACAAGGAAGGGTTCTATTGCTATGAATGTTTTAGGTGTATGTAATCCTTTTATGGAGTTTATATATGTACAACCTGGCTGGGAAGGATCCGCTCATGATGGTCGTGTCCTTCGAGATGCGATCAGTAGGCCTCATGGATTAAAGGTTCCTCAAGGTAATAAAATTAAACATAACTCATAATACAAGTAAAAAAAAATATTATACTATATTATAATTTAATATTGAAATAACTGTTTTCTTTTAATAAATTTGAAGGTTCCTATTATTTGGTTGATGCGGGATATACGAATTGTGAGGGTTTTTTAGCACCATATAGAGGTCACAGATATCACTTGAAAGAGTGGGGGGATCGACAACCAGTTAGTGCAGAAGAGTATTTCAACATGAGACATTCTAAAGCCAGAAATGTTATTGAAAGATGTTTTGGACTATTAAAAGGGAGATGGGGTATTCTTAGGTCCCCTTCTTTCTTTTCAGTACGAACTCAAGGTCGTATAGTTCAAGCTTGCTCCTTAATACATAACCTTATTCGGAAATATATGCCAACTGATTATACAATATATGAGGACTCGGATGACGATGATGAAGACTCAGACTCAGATGATGATGATTCAGATGATGAAGTTGATTATATTACTTTGATTGAGACATCTGATGAATGGACTAATTAACGGAACACTTTAGCACAAAATATGTATAACAATTGGAGAGCTAGACGTAATCAAAATGCATAAGTTGTTTTGTATTTGTTTTTTCTTTACTAACTTCAATATTTTTTTATTTTTGTGCATGTTTCGTTAACTTTGCGAATGTTTCTTGTGAACATATTTGTTTTATGTAATAGTTGGTTGCATTATTAACATTTTATTGTACTAGTTGTTGTATGGCGCGCTTCGCGCGCCATACCCCAAGATATTTGTGCCAGCTTAGTTTGATTTCTTTAGCGTAGTGAGGTGACAAGAGTCATTACAAAAAAACACGCGCGACTGAGAATTTATCTTTTTTGTGATTGTCTCTATAAAGAGGTTAAACGCGTATTTGAGACAATTTTCGTTCTCTGCGATCGTTTATAAAGATTTGATAAGATATTGACCCAAAGCATGAAATTAACCGTATGAGTTCTTTAAAACTACCTAAAATTGAAAACTTTTAGTTGAATGTGCATTCTAGAAATGCCTTTTGTTTGAGAGGACTACTAATACACCATTACCAATATTTTCTTAATTCTTCTGAAATATCCTCAAACGACTTAAATAAGGGAACGACGGGAGTATATGATTGATGAGCTAGCTACCTAACTACCCCCGAACCTAATCCGAACGAATTATGGAACGTAGTGCCTCATGAATCTCAAAAGGCAGAAAACTTTGGGAAGCTATCTCCATAGCACGTAGTTGTGCCAACAAGGAGTGCTAAGGTAGCACCTTGGACCACAACCGCCTCTCACAATCTTCTGTCTCCTCTTAGAGTTACCGTACCTAAAGTTTATCAAGCCTGTAGTCAGAACACCGACCGTCATTAGAGACATGAAAGTCCAACAACATGCATGTTACTTACAAGCGTAGATAAAAAAAATACAATTCAACAAGTAACTTTGTAAGGGGTAATTTAATCAAACAATATGATTAGAATGGAAAGATAAGCGATAACTAAAGATGCAAAATGCAAAATATATAAAAATAATGAAAAACGAGATAAGATAGAGGGTGAATCTCAACATACTTTTAACGGCTAAATGAGAGTGTTAAATTTGATTGGATTAAATATTTACCCATTCTAAACATTCAAATAGATGGATTAACTTCAATATCATATAATTTAATCAAACAACATGATTAAATGGATTAAATATCATCTTATAACTTGAATATCATCTACAAGTGTCATCTACAATTATAAGATGAAGCTTTATCGGAACCACATAGCATGTATTCAAGCGATGTCTCCATATTGGGGTTGTCCCTAGTTATAAGCCGGAATTTGAATGTCGAACTCGTTAATAATTAAAGTGGTTTACCAGACTCTCAAGCCCTCATACCCCCCCCCCCTCTCTCTCCTCCTTCGTTTTTGTTCAAAAATTCAACATATCGGAGATTTATGCATACCCTACACGGATTCATTTGAGCAGCTCAACCTCTCCTTTGCATCCATTTTCTCTCTCCCTCTCTCACTCTCGTTCTAATCCATTTCGTATCTACCTCACTCACCTACACAGATTCATTTGAACTGCCGAAACACCAACTATGCAAATTACACCTCTTCCTACAAACAAACACTTGCACCGCAAACAGTCACACTGTGTAGTGCCCTTGCCAATTGCCAAATTCTCAGATACAAATAAATCATTGGAACCAGTCCCCTGGAGACTATCCATTACAATTTATTTTTAGCTTTTCTCTACAAACCAACAAATAAAAACATACCAAAAGGCCCTAAGTTTCAATCTTTATTACTTCGTACATAACTGTAAAACAAAGAGCAACCTTTAGTTCTACTCTTCAGTAATTGAATTTGTATGACACAATAATAAACCTTTTATCCAACTTCAATAACTCCATTAACACACACTAACTAACAATTGAGCTTCATCAAGCCATAATCCTAAAGCTACAATAATATTTATAAAATTCAACTAACACCCTTTCTCAAATAAGCTTTATCCAACCTCAATATCTCCAAGCTTCATCAAACAAGCAGTCGAGCAACAAACACACAAACAAGATGCAATCATTATACAATTCCTAAACATACCACAACCCGAAAACCAGAAACTTCACTGATTATGTAAATTTCTTGACAAAAAACCGAAAAAAACAAAATACGTGTTGTATGGAAAGTCTGCTCCTTTTTGCAAAAGTAGTTAAAACCAAACCAAAATCAACTCATAGTCATAACGCAGATGACCAAACCAAAAGTAGTTAAAACCAAACAAAACCAAAATATGTCATAAGAAGGTTTTATTATGTAAAAAGACATTCCCTACATAAGACAACTGAATCTACTTGTAGCAGTCTCGTATCGGATTCCTTAGTGCCACAGCCTTCTATGCGATTCATCAACTTGATAGGTAAGATTTCCGGAAAAGTGTAAAAAAGCATTAATCTAGATGCTAGGATGACTTGCCAAAAAGGGCGAAAAATGCTGCCAGAATGAATAGGATGTGTTGGTATATTATTTACGGGTTAAAAACGATAATCTATGTATTTACTTTCACCAGTTTTCTTCATCAAAAGTCATGGTCCTAGTGACCTGGGTTAGAATTTCATCAACATAAAAACATGCACTTGTTGCTTCCTTCACGTAAGGAAAACACAATTATTAATCAGGGTTGCAGGAAATCACTTGATAAGAGTCCCCTTTCTAAGTCCAATGCCAAGTCAGTACTTGAACCCATATCCATTGTACACTGAATTAGGTTTCTTTGTCCGTTCAGTCTACCAAAGACACTATCTGTGACAAATTGAACACTATGTTCCTTTGTATCGCAAAAGTAACAGAGTAGTGTCTATTAATTTCATAACGCAATTTATTGATAAGGACTAAGGAGTAAGGAGACTAAGGATATACTGGTATTCAGTAAATCAACAAGAAGTTGCAGAGCTTGAGAGAAACTCCACAAGCCTCCAACACTGCTGCTTGAACTCCAGTATCAGATGGCTCCCTCTCCCCTTCACTTCCTACAAGCTACCCGTATATAACATGACATGGATAGAAATAGACTTTAGTCTGAGCATTACAAAACAAGAATAAGTCTGAAACAAGTTAGAGAACTTGTAGACAGCATTATCCCAGAACTTCGGTCCTTCAAGAAAAAAATCGGGGCGTAAAGTCAGCTAAAGATATACTAATTGGTTACGAATGAAAGCACAACTGTATGCCCATTGGCAAAGAGACCAAAACCCTCTCATATCTTTCAATAAATTTTCATTCATTAAAACCATTATAAAAACAAAAAGGGAAAAAAGAAAGAGCTCAAGCGTTTCACTAATCTATGGAACTATTACTTTGGCCATATCACAGTAGTAGTAAGGCTAATCACAACTCCAAGGGTATTTTTTCAGTCATGAAAAAGTTTAAGCACTCCACAATAATAAAGAAGACTGAATATTCTTATCTTACCATGAAATAGAGTAACGGGAAGCATGAAGTTATTGGTAAAGTGGTAAAGAAAACAACAAGAAGATAGATTAATGCAGAAGATTCACAAAAGACACGTCTTGACAAGAAGAATAGGTACGCAAAGATGGAATCAAATCGAAACCAAGACCTGAACATGAGAAATGAGAGATGCGTCGTACTTAAATCTTTAACAACTTATTTCTTTCTAGTAAGGAAAAATAAAAAGGAGCTAGACAAAAACAATGAAGGGACGAGGATAGGTACCTGCTGAACTCTTCAAAATAGGTCTGATGTCATATTTTCGCTCTATATGAAAGATCTCTGCCCTTTTCTCTCTTCTTATTGTTCTAATTTGATGTGGCCGAGACTTTGAAGAGTAAATATATGTGACCTTCTTTGTACAAATATAAATATATTCCTGTAAATTCTAATGAACAGTTTTATGTCAAAAAAGTAACTCCGTGTTTAAACACGTAATGAACACTGATAAAAAGAGCTCATACTATGAAATGTTCACCATGTCTGAGTGTCTTACATTGATAAAAAAAAAAGGGGAAAGAATAAATTGAATGTGAATTGTCCATGTGGCTTAGATACAGACCTTTTTGTTCAATGGCCTTGCTTTATATCAGTTAGCACCCTCTTAATTTGCTACTTGTGGATCTGCCAATCAAAACAAATACGTAAACTCAAATAATTGCATAAACGCTAATGCTTTTAATACATAATGTAAAGAGTGAAAAACTAAAGACTAATCATCATCAGGTCCTGATAAGCATAATATAAAAAGAGTGATATACGATTTTACACCTTGCCTTGTCTTCCCTAAGTGCAGTTTATGGTGATCCTTAGCTTAATTTGTAAAGTTATGAGATGAGGAGCAATATAGTACAGGCGAATGAAATACATGAGGCGGACGATTAACAAAGAATGTAACCAATAAAACCATATCTGCAATTCTTAGGTTAACAAATGTTGAAGTAAACCATAAAAGGAAGACACGAGGCGCATCAGATCAATATCCTCAAATTTGATACTTATGTTTAGGCTGTGAGGTATTTAACCAATTTCAGGAAACTTGCAACTCCAGGGGGGTGAAAGTGGTGGGGGTAAAGTTCTAGTCACTTAATTCATGTATAGAAGATCTAGTAACATTATTTATTCATTAACAATTACATAACTCTCAAATAAATACCTAATAATCATAGCTAACTTGTCTACTAAACACTCAAAAACAAAAATAAAATGGGAAATGTCATCACACACCTCTAGTTAAGCGAAAGACTTGTTAGATCTTCAGGTTTGCTATTTGTACAAAATCATCAGAGGATAAAACTAAAAATAAAGAACACCCATCCAACTCAAAATCATCAAGACAACGACCATCAATTAACACAAAATGAAAAACACCCATCAAACTCAAAATCAAGACGATACCTCTAAATTCATCAGTCGTGAGTAAGAGAACACACAAAAAGCAAAAAGAGCAGAGCATCATAACCGATCTTTGGCTATGATTCGGATGAAGAAATAAAAAAAACGTACCCTTATGAGCGTAAGATATAACCAGCTATGAAGTGCACAATTCAAAAATCAACAAAAACTACCAATCGACTAAAATATTGAAGATGACAAAAAATAGGTCACAAACTGTCCTACTATCTTAAAATCAAAAGTGATAACAACAAAAGCGAGGTAGAGTGATTCTTGAACAATAAAAAATGGAACTGAATCAGAAGCCCAAAACCGAAGGTCAGGATAGGAGGGAAATTGAATACTGTTCATTGTGAATAGTAACTTATGTTATTCACTTTTTTATAAGGTGAATAGATATAGCATGGATGGTGGACAAATATCTCAAGGTGGAAGGGGTAGAAATAAGCGATCTTGGACTAAACTTGAAGAAGAATATTTAATTGATGGCCTATTAGAGTTGAATAATGATCCACAATGGAAAGCAGATGGTAGTTTCAAGAATGGTTTCAAAAATAAGTTGGAGGATATGTTTAATAAAAAATTTCCTGAATGCGGATTAAAAGTCGTTCCTCATATTGAGTCAAAAATTAAATGGTTCAAGGATAAATATAATGTGCTAACGGAGATGTTTCGCACTTCTGGCTTTTCTTGGGATGAAGAGAAGCATATGAAAAAATGTGAAAGACAATCATATGAAGATTTTTGGAAGGTACAACTCTTTATCTCCTTTTTTTTCATATTTTATTAACAACTCAAGTTGATGATCTATAATCTAATACATATTTTTGTTGCAGCAAAATAAAAGTGCTCATGGATTGTGGAACGTTTCATTTCCACACTTTGATAAGTTGGCAATTATATACGGCCCAGATCGAGCCACATGAACTAATTCTGAAACTTTTGTCGAAGCGGTGGATAGCCAACAAAATGAGGCCATCGACTTAAGTAAGGATGAAAGTGACGAAGATGACATTGTTGATGATAATGACCCATTCTATCAGCCTACTCAATCTTCTCCAAGTGAACCAACTTCAAAGAAAGCAAAGACAATGAAAGTTTCAATGGAGAGTAAAAAACAAAAAACAAAGAAGAGAAAGATGCCCGAGGTTGTTGATCTAACTACTTCTTTCAAAGACATGTCTTCAAACTTATCTGGTTTTATGAATGGAATGAATGCTCATATGTCTACTATTGCAAATGCTTTATCAACCACTCAACAACATGAGCAGGCTATCATGGTTCGTGAGCAAGAATTGGAAGACCAAAAAAAAAATTTGATAAGTGAGCTACTTGGTGTACAAGGGCTGACCAGGTATGAAGCAGTGCTAGCCGCACAAAAATTGGCATCTAGTCCAAGTGATCTCTCTTTGTTTTACCAAAGTCCAGACGAAGGATGGAAGAGAGAGTTTATTATGAACCTCATTCATCCACACTTGGCTCGAAATGGCAATATTTGATATGAGGTTTAAAGTTATTATATTTTTTATGAAATATTTTCTATGGATATCTTTGGTTTTAGAGTATTTCGATTTTTGTCGTATACTATGAAGTATGAACATTTTGAATGGATCTTTTATGGAGTATTTTGAATTTTAAATAATATTGTTTGAACTCAAGTTGATTGTAATTATAAGTAATATTATAGGTATTATTATCTATAATGAGAAAACAATATAACATGAATCCATTCCAAATGTGAACCAAACAACATGAATGAGATTTACAATCCATTACAAGATCAAACCAAACACCCCTTAAAAGGTATGGGGTTCTAACTCCATACCTCCTTGGAGTTGGAATCCATTCCAATCCATTCCTAATATTTGAACCAAACGGCCCCTAATTGTAATCACCAATTAACGTAAATAAACAAATCACAACTCCAAAACTCCAAAAGTTTATTAAATATTGTCAACGAATTGAAACAATATGTCAACGACGAATAACATTTTGGCATATATGTCCCGTGGCCGAGTTGATTTTGGCCGTGGATTTGGCTTTTTACCAATCAAATCGTCGGATACAACAATAATCCAACCCATATCTAATAAGCCAAAAAAAAATTGTTGGACCTATTTTATAGTTCGGATGATGACATGTATTTACTTGATAATGTGCTTTACTTGATATATCATACACAAATTCTCATTTGTGACGAACCGACCCGTCGCAAGCTTGCGACGGGTCAATTCCTTCTCACAAAGTGCAAGTGGGGGTGCAAGTGGGTGGGAAATGGAGCCCCCACTTGCACTTTGTGAGAGAAAATTGACCCGTCTTAAGCTTGCGACGGGTTGTCCCGTCGCAAGCAAGACTTGTTGTATATCATATGCATGTAATTGTGTGTTTTAGTCTTATCATAGCTAACAACAATTACAAGAAAGAAGTTCAAAGTTATAGAAGCTTAAGACATAACTTTGACAAGTTCTGTGAGACAAAGAAACAATTCAAGCAAGATCTACTTCAAATAACACAAGACTCAAGATGGAAGGTCTTTGTAATCAAGATGAAGAGATGATCCGTATACTGAAGATCTTTGTGGAGATTAGATAATATAGGTCGTCATTTGATAACTATCCCATTAGAGTGATTTTATCTTTGTAAAGTTATGACTCACTTATAACTTTACATACTAAAGTTCAAAGTTATAGCTTAGACTTATAATAACTTTGGATGATAAAAGTTGAAGCATGATTTTGGAAATAAATATTTTAAATGTTTTCAAAAAATGAAAGAGTATTTTTATATTTATCAAAAGTTTTAATAGAGGATGTATTTATGAGATTATATTGGTTAGTAATACAACTTATGTGTTGTAATGCTACCTAGGGTTTTTAATATATTCTATCTCAATTTGTTGTTAACCTAATAAGCCCACCTAGTAATTGTGTCACCTAGGGTTTCGTGTAAACCAAGGATTGTGCCTCATAGGGTTGCGTGCTCATAGGCTTATTTCCTTGTTTACCTTAACCTAGGATTCTATTAATATCTTTACAACAATATTTTGAGATATTAAAGATAAATATATTTCTAAAAGATAAAACAAATAATATTTTGAGATATTAAAGATAAATATCTTTCTTAAATATTAAGCTAGGGTATTAGATTTTATACTTCCTATGCTTTTATTATAAATACTCCTTCCATCTCAATCATACATAACGACTTTAATATACACATTGAGAGATTTTTTACAAATCGTTTTTAACCAAACCTTGAGCAAAATATTAATTATTTTTGGTGTTTGTTTTTCAAAATAGTCGTGCATCTTCTTTGTCAATCGCTCACGTGAAATACGTTATTGGATAATAGTACATCACATAATCTTACCTATTCTTTAACGAGAATAATCTGTGTTAGTTATATTGTACTTTCTTATTAACGTAAGATAGTATAGAGTATTTAGCGATACTCACCTTGAGTTATAATCATAGTTGATTATCCGAGTGGGTTGATAATTTTTGTAATCCGGAGAAAGGTACTAAAGATTATTAATCGAGAATAGTGGACGTATGTTTCAACTTGTGAAACGAACCACTTCAAAAATCACGTGTGTCTCTCTTTACTTTTCGTTATTTCGTTACTAGTACTTACTTTGATTAATTAATTAGTTGATTTTAATCTATAAGATCAAATAATTGATTACATATCATATAAATCGAAAAAGTGGGGCTAATTTTTAATACTCAATTCACCCCCCTCTTTCGTATTCGATCAATAGACTCTACAAAAATCCTCCTATAGAAGTGACGAGACAACTCGCGAGCAACTCTAGATTAGCTTGGTCAAAGCTCGGCTTGTGCGAGACCGGCTTGTGCGAGACCGGCTCGGGATCGGGATCGGCTCGAGAGCTTAACGAGCCAAGCTGAGCAAACGCTGAATCGACTAAAAAAGCTCGCAAGCGGCTCAAACGCGTGGGGTTAGACAAAATATTGCTCATATTTTATAAGAATAGTTTATCATGATTATATACTTGTATCACAAATATCAAATGGCTTACTAATTTGCCAAATATGTTAGGAAATATCTTTCGAGCCTTGTTATTTAGTTTGCAAAGAGAAAAAATCAGAAAATTTACATTCTACTATCTACTATCTACTATATCTACTATATCTACTATATATATATATATAAAAACCAAGTCTTTTTAAGACTTAATATTGGCTCCTTAAAACAAGGAAAAAAAATCGTTGGTTTTTATTGGCTCCTTAAAACAAGGACCAACTCTCACTTTAATTTCTACAAAGTTGTCTATGGCTTACGCAAAGAATGCAACAATATTTGGAGTACAACTTTTAGTTTTTAAATTACTCATATTTATTTAATTTCTACCGTATCCATATCATATAGCTTTATAAAATATTTATTATAATGATCTGTGTATCCGTTTAAATTTGCAAAAATACACATTAAATGGTCAATAAAAATAATTTTCAATTTTGATAACATTCAAATAATATATGAAATAAATTTAAATTTGGATATTGTAAATTATTTTAATAAATTCATGTATTAAATATAGTCTATTGTTCTGCAAAATTTATTTATTTTTTATATAAAAAATAAGCTTAAATTACAAGTAAATGTTGTTTTATTTAAATCCCCTTACAAAAAATCTTTTAATAGAGAGAAAAAATACTATAATATAGTCAACGAGATAAATACAAAGAAATATTAATTAGAGGAATTTGGATTGATAAATGTAATATTATGCTCTTCCCATGTTGGTCCCCTTTCTTTCTATTCTCATGTAGATCTGACAAATGGGTAATTCGGTTCGGTATCGCATCGAATTAAATCAGTTCAATTTTAGTAAAGTTGATCTTAGTTTTGATTTCGGCCGGGTTACTTTCGGTTAACCACTGTATTTGAGCCGGGTACGATTGGGTCGGGTAAAGATCAATTCAGGTGGTTCATAATTTTCTTGATGTAAAATTAGTCATATTTTACGATAATTTTACATATACATTTGGTATTATTTTATTTCATATCATCATAATGTTTGAAATAGACCCGTGCACAATTATACGGGTTTAAAACTAATTATATAAAGGGTCGAGTTTAGCTCGAACTCGCGTTAAAACTCGGCAGAAGTTCGGGTAAGCTCGAGATCATCTCGAGCTCATCTCGAGTTTTGATTATTGCACAAGCCGAACAAGGCCGAGCTCGGACTTGGGTGAACTCGTCAACCCCTAGGCTCTATCCTCCCCCACTAATCCACTATCACCTCTCCCCTCCGAAGCTCAAAACATCGCGAAAAAGTTACTCCGGCGAACATCGATTTCCGTAACAATGGCGGAAAATGACCTACTAATCTCCCTCGACAAACTTCCAATCAAACGAATCGACGCCATTGAAGAATCTGGCCTCGAACGCTTCCCTCCGTACATACACACACCTTCTCTCACTCTCTCTCTTAAATTTCTACTAATTGTTTCTTAATTTTCTCTAATTTTGTCGTTTATTGCTCGAAATTTTCAGCGATTTAAGTTACGACGAGAAAACAGTGAATTTAATACGGAGAATCGATTTCACGTGGGCGGTAGAGAGAGATGCGAAGAAGCAGAAAAAGAAGACGAAGACGAAGGAATCATCTGGACCGTCCATTTGGCAAGGTTTGATTGAGAATTTACAGTTAGCTCGTCAAGAAGTTCAAGTTATCATCGACCTCATCGCCACTGTAATTTCTTTTCAAAGCTTGCAATTTTCTATTCTTTTTACTTTTTTTGGTAAAAAATTGACTGTTAGGTGAAATGTTAGGGTTTTCATTATGTTAGTTGTGATTTGCGAGTTAGGCGCGGAATTGATCTTGTTTTGTGAATTATAGCTATAAGCAGTTGAATTAGGCCTCCATTCGAGTATTGACCGGACATACGGAGTTAGGAACGGAATTGATCTTGTTTTGTGAATTATAGCTATAAGCAGTTGAATTAGGCCTCCATTCGAGTATTGACCGGACATACGGAGTTAGGAACGGAATTGATCTTGTTTTGTGAATTATAGCTATAAGCAGTTGAATTAGGCCTCCATTCGAGTATTGACCGGACATACGGAGTTAGGAACGGAATTGATCTTGTTTTGTGAATTATAGCTATAAGCAGTTGAATTAGGCCTCCATTCGAGTATTGACCGGACATACGGAGTTAGGAACGGAATTGATCTTGTTTTGTGAATTATAGCTATAAGCAGTTGAATTAGGCCTCCATTCGAGTATTGACCGGACATACGGAGTTAGGAACGGAATTGATCTTGTTTTGTGAATTATAGCTATAAGCAGTTGAATTAGGCCTCCATTCGAGTATTGACCGGACATACGGAGTTACGAACGAAATTGATCTTGTTTTGTGAATTAGAGCTATAAGCAGTTGAATTAGGCCCTCAATTCTAGTATTGACCAAACGTAAGGAGTGAGGGGCGGAATTGACCTTGTTTTGTGAATTATAGCTATAAGGAGTTAAATTAGGCCCTCTGTTCGAGTATTGACTATTGATCAAATGTACGGAATCGGCTTCAACGGAATCATATACTGCCTCCGGAAAACATTAGGAGTAACATTCAAAAGTTCAACCAAAGCATATACTCGCTCCGCTCGATTCGAGGCAATTCTGTACGTTTGTTCAGTATATGTGAGATTGTAATATATTAATTAAAGGTATGGAATTACCTTCCATAGAGGGAATATACGATTTGGTTGAACTTTTGAATGTTACTGCATGTGTTTTTCGGAATTTCAGGATTGGGGAGTAGAATTTAGGTGTTGGTAATTGCTGCTTTTTAATTTAGGTCTTAACGTAATGTCAGACATACATTGCAGTTTCTAATGCCTAAATAGTTTCTAGATAAAATTCTATCGAGGTTAGGGTGTTTATCGAATTCACTATTTAAACTTCTTTTAATTGAATAAAGTTGTGAATATTGGTATTGAAAAGTTTGAATGCTTGACGAGAGCTTCCCTGCTTAAAATTATGTTATCATCAACATTCGTAAGTCTGAAGGGAGTGGCTGCCATCCCTAGTCAATTTAGCTGGTTCGTAATTTTTCGGAAATTAACTGAGTGTATGGTGATATTATGAATTTTATGAAGGCTTCTTGTTAGCTGAGGCTCTAGCTCATAGGGAACATTTCATTGTGGAAAAAGTTTAGGTTTTGGCCGTGTTACTCCGACTCTCAGACATGGTGTCGTGTCTGAAACATGTCGCCGTGTCGGATACAGCCATTTTATGCGAACTTTTCGATTTTTGGTCTAAAGTGAAGTGTTGAAGTGTCGTGTTGTGTTGTGTCGGACACACAACACGACAACTCAGTGAAGTGTCGGAGTAGCATAGGGTTTTGCTTACTTAGCAATTAAAGAGTAACCACTGCTTTATGTTTGCTACGCGTGTCACTTGGAAAATTACTTGGGAAATTATCAACATTACCATTCATCTCTCTACTTTCTAAAACACTAGTTATTCTCATTGCTTTTCTGAAACCAATGTAGTCGACTTTATGGCGAATTTGAGACATTTGTTTCCAGTTCTTTTGCGGTGGGCCGATAGCAAGTGGCTTTCACTTTCCTCACTCATCCGAAAAGATGATATATAGGTTTTTTTTTATTATGAAGGATCAACCATTTTTTTGGTTAAATTTTCTTACGAGGACTGAGGGCCTTATCATGTAAGTTAGCTCGTTCTTTAGTATGACATTATTAGCTATTATGAGACCTTCCGCTGTTTCTTAGCACCTGTCACACCTCTCTTTTGTGGTGGGCAAATATCAAGTGTTTTTCACGTTCTTCACTCATCCAAAAGGACGAGATAGGTCGGCCTTATTCCAAGGGCCGACCAATTATTCTTTCTTGTTCGAAATAAAACTCATAAATAGCTATTATGAGATGTTTGTTTCTTAGCACCTTTTGAATTCCTGTCGTATGCTTTTCTGAAATGTTCAGGCCTATAGTTGCAACTTGTGGTTAGTTGCGAGGAGTAAAAAGCCTAAATTGTTTTATGACATTTACTATGCGGCAAAAACATCAATAGTGGCATCTCATGATGGAATCATGTTATCCTTTAAAAAAATCACGAGTTAAGAAAATTGTTTAACCTCACACCCTTGTGTTTATTGTTGAAACCTCACAGCTTTCATTTCTTGGATGAGTGTGATGGTATTATGTCAACAGGGAGGCCAAAAGCAGCTCAAAAAGACCGTGTCAAATTAGCCTCGTGTAGTTTGTTGGAGTTGTGACATTTAACCCCTCGTGGGTTTGTCTCCCGCCTGAATTTTGAAATTTGATTATGTTGCCGCTTGAGGCCAACCACAAACATTAGGAAAATAATCAGCCAGTCTTTTAAATAGTGAAGAAACGTTAATCAAGAAATAGGCCAACCTCACACTCTTCTACGTTTCTTTTATTTTTGGCAGAGCCATATGTTATACATTCCTGTGTATCTTGATATACGCCAATCTATATAAAATAATCAAGAAATTGCCCTCATCCTATCGTATGAACTAAATAGATGTTTGTTTAAAAAATTGTGCTTCCGAAGATTGTTGTGACGCCATTATGTTGCGCTCATCGTCATATTTGGTTATGATTTTTAGTATCAGGTGCCATGGAAATAATTTTTGGTTTCATTGCTCAGGTAGAAGCTAATGATGCAGTTGCTGTAGCCGGCATGAATAGGCCAAAGCCCTTACCAAACGAAGCTCTGTCGGATCTTGCTGTATCTACAGCAACTAAGCTGCAGTGCTATCGGGTAGAGTTTCAGTCATGTAATTTGAACGTTCATAGGGATTGTTAGCTATTAATGTAACAGTTTTTTTTGTTACAGTAACGATATGTATTGTTTTGACCTAAGTATTCCACCTATCTTACGTGTCTTGCAGCATCTTGGTAAGTATTTCAAGCAGTCTGCAAAAGCCTTGGAACATCAGATTGCCAGGGAAGCAAGATTCTATGGAGCTCTCATTCGGTGAGTCTCCTAATTACTCTACTCCATATAACCATTAGTGAGTAACTGTTTTCTTTATTCAGCTGAGCAAAATCCTACTTGCTTTCTTTCCCTTTTGTTTGTTATGTCACATGTGTGGCTATTGCTGACTTGGATACAAAAGTTGGAGAGAAGGGAGGGCAGGAAAGAGACCAGTTTCCATTGTTTGAGCTGGGCGTTAGACATGGGGAGGGAAAGAGAAATTAATGGATCTATTTTCCTTCATCTTCTGTAACCCAAATCTTTCCATAGTTTCAGAAATATGGAGCGAAATTACCCCCTTCCATATCTTCTGTCGCTCCCCTTTCCTCGCTTTCTTTTCATTTCCCTCTCCGTCCCTATCCTCAAGTTTTCTTTAGAAAGTGAATTATTTTATCATTGTAAATTATATGATCCTAATTACAATAATGTCCACTAAACCCTAATTAATCCACAATTTCAGCATTTCTGCTCTGCCTCAGAGAAATTGGAAATAGTTTGTGTTCCTGCCTTCCTGGCTTAGCTTTTTAGTTATCATCCTTAGCGTGTATCGATGAACTTCTTTGACAAACTAACAGATTACAGAAGAACTGGAAAGTCAAGCGGCATCGTCTGGCAGCAAGTGCTCCTGGTAGTGAAGGTTTCTTGATTGATCTTTCGGACAACTCCATGAATGAGTCGGCTGTTCTAACACGACCCCCAGCTTTCTCAATGGTCCGTGTAGACCATGATTCTTCTGGCATGCTGGCTGTGAATATACCTAAAAGTTCATGTCGCTCGTTTCGTTTTGGTTTCCTTGACGTTCAATCCGGTAAAGATTCGGAAGAAAGTGAAGAAATGGATATTATTGGAGCAAAGGAATCCACAAAAGAAACTGTTAAGGTTTCTCTCAGTGATGATGACCGTGTACGAGAAACAAATACAGTGCTTTGTGATGCTCATAGAGCTATATTTTATGAACTGGTATGTGTGAGTTACACTGTTCGTGCATTATTTTGGGCATTTGTGCTGCTTGTGGTTATTTAACCTTCTTGACTCTGTTGCTAGGTATTTGAGTTGATCAGCCGTGAATCTTTCAACCCATCTTTAGGGTTTAGTGTGACTGGAATCAGAGAAAACTATTTGGAACTGAGCTTAAAACCAGGTGTATCTGCCTTCATATCTCTAGAGCCATACGATACTCAAGATCACAGTAGTAAGAATAAAGATGCCCAAGATGCAGAAGAAGTGTCTTACGGAGCAAGTTTGATGGAAATCAAGAGAGAGAAAAAAATAGAATCTGGTCGCCCTAATCACACAACTTACGAGATATATTTAGAACAACTTTTCCACAGTGAAATTTTTTCGAAAGGGAAGCCCCAGCCAACTTTGTCTGGCAGAGCTCAGCCCATTGTACAAACGAAGGATGATGACGGTCTGGTCACTCATTTTTGCCTGTCTCTTTCTCATCGGATTTTCTCACGTAAAGTTCTTATGGAGTTGGAAAGCCTGGTATTGTTGAATATGAGCTGTTCTACTTGAATTTGTCAATGATCTGCATAGCAGTTGATTAGCATGTCATTCTCTTTTCTTATGCTGATGTTTGCATCACGTAGGTTACCAAAGTTCCATACCTCCAGCTAATAACACAACCTACATGGCATTCACGGACATCTTCCTGGACTTTGTATGTGAAAGTTCCCGAGTCTATACTGGATGCACGATCTCAAGCCTGTAGATCAGATGACCTTCAGTTGAAGAAATCATTGTTTCAAACTAGGGTAGTGGTAAAAGATGATTGTATTAGCATCGAAGGAGGAGGCGCCCCTAATGTTGTCGGTTTGTTTAAAGGCGATCTAGAGGCAATGAGCTCCAACGGTAGATTCAACTGTGACTTGGTAGATCTCCCAATGGTACTTTTGTTGCAGGTAATCTCACCCTCTTTTGAGCAAATTGTTTGGCTCAAGCTATATATTAACTTCGTAATTTCACTTTTCTTTAACCAAAAAATGTATATGAAAACGGTATCACACATAAGACCAACATGGCAAAACTGACTCGACAACCCCACCTGTACCCTGACCAAATGATCCTAAATACGACCTGCAACCCGAATGTACCCGACTTTTGCGCCCCCCAAACTGACCCTTTCTTGTAAATGACTCAAATAATAACAACCTCGAAATGTCCCCATCTGAATGCTAGCACATCCCGAAATGTGGCCTGTTTGCTTGATCTATGACAAAGACAGACCCTTTGAACACTTTAACTAAATGAGGAATGCATGAAACTTTGGATTATTCTCGCATGTGAAACCCTTTCATACGAGATTTGCTGATTTAAATTTTTCGGGGCTGGAATGTCAGGTAGCTAGTCAGATCATAAGTTGGCTTCACGAGGAGGCTTCGATAGTAGGTATAAAGACAAATTTAGACTTTCTTTCCATTTCTTGGGAACTTGATCAAGGTGAGACGCTCAGCTTGATAGCACACGTTGATCCAGAAGACCCACTAGGCTGCATCTCTTGGTGGCTTATATTGGACGATAGTCCCACAGAGGATCGCAAATCTCCGGCGGAACTCGCTGATGGTGATTCTTCTACCAGACGATTTCTAGGTTATTTGGCATTAGACACTTTGTACTCGACTTTGATGGATCTTGTTAGTGTGTGCACCGGGAGTGTTAGTCATTAAGCTTGTGTAATTTTAGTAATGAATCAACTGGAATATGTACTCTATTTAATTCCAGCTCGATCTGAATAGAAGTCGACAGTTGTATGGTCCGGCCTATGTCAATCCAACACGAGCTGCAAGGAATTGACAAGCTCACCCATCACATGAAGAAAAAATGGTAGTATGAGGGTATCACGTTTGTCACATTCTCTAACGTCGAGGGTATCATGTTTGTCACATTCTCTAACGTCATACCGACCAGCATATAATTTTGAGATTATGAGACGATTGAATATCGACTTGTGTCGTGAACCATTCGATCATGTCAAAGCATATAAGCGATATGTTAAAATTCACAGTGAGATGTTAGAATTCATGGGAAAGACGACTTCCTCCACGAGCTGGCTAGCGAGGCAAGTGTTACCAACAGGTCTGTATATGATATCTTGATCTTACTCATATAGCGAAAGTTTTAACCTCAGTATCATAAATATAAACCCAGTCAGTTTTTCTTTAAGATCAGCAACCATTACTAATTGTAGAATACGAACACCAAATATCATTATGCTTTATTCCGTATTTATGTTTTCTGATATTAACACTTTATGTTGTAAAAATAATACTTCCTCCGTTCCATTTGATTGTATACGTTTGCTTTATCACGTATGCTAATGCTCTTTTTGTTTTGTTTATATCTTTAGTTACATATTATTAAAAATTATAAAATTTTGATATTAATATTGTTCTCGGTAAGACAATTTAAACAAGATCTCACATGACTATTTTTATGTCATATACTCCCTCCTATTCTATTTATTATTCCTTATTTCCTATTTGGTCTATTCATGTTTTCTTCCCTATTTCCGTTTTTGGAGGTGGGGTTGTGTGTTTTGTGTGATCCATATTTAATTGCATGTGGGGTATAGTATTTTGTGTGGTCCAAATTCATTTCCTTAATTCTAGAGCTCAAATGAAAAAAGGAAGAATACATGGAATATGAGGGAGTATTAGAAGTTGTATTAAAGATTTTTCTAACTTATGAATAGTGCCCAAAAAACAAACGTATACAACCAAATGGAACGGAAGAAGTATGTAAGTACACAAATTTGAATACCTAACACTTGCTTTTATTGTTTAGATTCCAGTGTTACTTAATAATAGCTTACTTTATGGCACTAAGGCATGAGGGTATTGGAAGTTTGTTATTTCGTGCAGAAAAAAAGAAAAAGAAATATAATACAACTGATTCTGGGGATATAGTACGATCATATTCACCAATTTTTATTTCGGACCGTCTTAAATTTAAGAAAGCATTCTCTGCTATCTACTTCATTAACGGATAATTACAATGACTTCATAAACTTAACATTTTCTTAAAAGCGAATAACACGGTGGTATCAGGATGATTCAATGTATTTTCCTTTCCCATGTAGTCTATGTATTCATTGTGATTGTGTTTTCAACAGAACCTTGGAACATTGTCATTGTGTTTCCAAGGGTCCCTTGGAAACATGTAATCTTGTACTACAAATAGCCTTTGAATAAATGAGAACACATAACATTCTCCTCCAATTCTCTTAACAACACAACTCCCTCTCAATTATCTTAACATACGGTCATATTGTGTCCAGGCTAAGTAGCCCAAGTACAAATTCTTACAAGGTAGTTGTAACTTGTAATCACGAAACAGATCTAAATAATATGGAGTAAACATTTACTAGTTCTAAAGATGTAGTATATCTTTAGATTCGTTTCACATTTAACACGGTCTTGAACGAGTCATACGAGATGACAATGTGACATATGAAGAGAAATACGATTAGTTAATAATTACGGAGTATATGATTGATCATAAAAAGGAATGAGAATGAAACGCCCCACTTCGGGCCACTTGTCTTGGCACTTGCTCTTTGCAATGAAAATTTAACCCGTGACAAGCTAACAAATCACCCGCAAGACTTAGTGCATAACTTAAGCCTCATTTTACTTCCAAACATAAAAAATTCTCCAAGAAGTCGTACAAGAAACGAATCTGGGTGTGCACTGCATCTTTGTTAATTAACTCTACTTGTACTCGTATAATATACAGACCAACCAACCAACAAACCAGAACAACAAGTCGTCACTTTCAATAAACATGTGACATACACAAACACAAAAAACACACCTTTTTCTATTTTTCTATTACACTTTCAAAATACAGACACAGGTATCTGAGTGACGAGTGCTGTCAGTTAATGACTGAAATCGCAGAACCTGAACAAACCACCATTTGGGTTTGCTCAATTTCCAAATCTATACCTGGGTTTCTTACCCATTTACCCATTTGAACCCTAATTATTTGGTGGCTCGCAAAATTGGGGTTCAATTCAATTTTAATTTAGGGTTAATTTTTTGGGCTCAATTGCTTGTTTCATGACATGGGTTTTGTTGAGAATTCAGTTTTCCATGTGGGTTTTCATTCTTTGAGGTAAAAGATTAGCCAATTTTGCTGTTGATGATTTTATTTTTTTTACTAATTTCAAAGTTTGGTGATAGTTTGTTGAGAGAAAGTTAGATTTTTTTATTGGGTTGTTTTGTTTAATTTGATTGGATATACACATCAAATTCATTGTTGTTAGTTGGTTAGTCATCATTGACTTTATTGTGAAGAGAATTGTGCTATTTTAAGTAGTGTTTGTTGTATGGTAGGATTGTTTGGTATGAACATTGGATTTATAGTTATTGGTAAAGATTAATTCTTGGATAAATTAGAGTATTTTTTCGGGTGAGAGAGCGGTTTGAGCTCTTGTTAGAGTGGAATTATGTCTGGTGGATCACCTCTTACACCAAATGGGGCTAATTTCATGAGGCAGAGGCATAGTTGGGGCTATGCCTCCGGCGGGGAAGACCTTGAAGATGATGCATGTTCCAAACCAATGCCTTCGACACCTTCGATTCCTAGAGCTAGAACATGGATTGAGATCTTGGAGAACCTTCTTTGGATTGCTTCGGCGGTATTCATCATATACTTTGGGGATTGGCACTCAAATCTTGTGTATCTCCTTTGGCACGATGTTCGGATTAGAAGGTAATTATTTGTTTGTCTGAGATCTCATTGGTTTTTTACCCTTGTTTCTTTAATTTGCAAGTTATTGGTAAAAAGCATATTTAATGCTTTTGGATGATTAGGTGCTTAAATCTTGTTTTACTTCATTGTCTGAACTTTTTTGGTTAGCAAGGTACTAGTAGAATGTGTGTAGATTTGGCTTCTGTCTGTTGACTGCTTTCATATAAAAAAGGTTCAAACTTAATTTGGATAAGTGATGGTAAATTCTCAAGCTTTATGTTAGTTCCTTTAAGTTCTTTTAATACATAAGATGCCTTCAGTGGCTTTATAAGCACTAATTGGGCACCTTTTGTACAATCTTTGGAGGTTCCTCACTCTTTTTGTTTGATATGGAGAAAGAAAACTAGCAAATTAAGATCCAAGTTGAAGATACCATGTAACTTTATTCCGGTCTTGTTTATTTCTAACTCATGATCTTTCTGCTTTTTCACTAGAGTTAATATGTGTTCTAGCATATTTAGTTTATCCTATCTTTTTTTTTGTATGACTTTTTCAAGCTTTATTTGTGTACCCAATCTTGAAGCCATCATTTGAGATGACTGTAGAGCTTTTCCCTTTCGTTAGTTTATCAACTTCTACCTTATCTTGCTGATCAGGGAGGCACTTTATCGTCGATAGCCTAGTAAAATATAACGACAATCACGCAATTATCTGGACTGCGTGTCTCTGGATAGGAGGTTAAAAAAGAGTTATATAGGTCCTGCCTTTCAAAAAAGTTTGTCTGTTATGTCTTGTGTGGAATATTTATTGTTATTTAGGTGTTTTAGGTTGCCTTTGCCTTTGATACTTGATACTATAATGTGCAATTTTGTCATGATGGCTTTGAACATTGCATAGTCAACTTGAAACAACAAAAATTGCTCGAAGAGTGGTCTCATTTTTTGAATTCCACTGACTCGTTCTTTTGTTCTGTCAAAGATGACATGCTCATGTGCATTAGCTTCTGAGTTCTGACATTTCTGGTGTAAGTTAATGGTACTAAATGGTGGTTTCTTCACTGAAGGGGCCGTTTGAGGTGTGCGTTTTCGGCCAAAGATTATCCTAAATTCTCTCTCTTTTAACTCGTTACTTGAATCCTCATTCCTTAAGCGGGCAAACAACTGAGAAGTTTGAGTTTCTTCTGGAGGGACTCTCTTTTGAAACCCCTGGGGCGAATTCTATCGTTTCATTTAGAACTTATAAGGATCTAAATTTGGTTGACTGACATGGGGAAAAAGATGAGATCGGGAGATTATGGGTTTATGAATGTTTTACTGCTCTCTGTTTTGGCCCTCTTCTATGAAATGTAATTGGAGAGTGATCAGTGTTGGTGTTCCAGGTGTATAACCTTTTTGATGGACTTAGACGTTTACTGGCTGCTCTTATTTCTTGTTGGGTAAAGTACTTGTGGGCTGTGGCTTTTGGATAAGTAACACTTATGGTTCGATTGATGTCCTTTCTTAGTATGAACTAATGAACCCCGTTGCCTTCTCTAATATGTTGCAGGGAGCAAGTCATTTATCTTATATATTAGTTCGACTCTTTGTTTGTAGGTTATACCCATGTCCAGCTCTACACTTTTCTAATAGATTGAGGGGTTGTGTTGTTGATGGTTGAAAAGTTCATTAGTTCAAAATGTTGGCTATAGTTGTTTCAGGCAGCAAGTTATTTATCTTATACGTTAGTTCTACTCTTTGCTTATAGGCTATACCCATGTCCAGCAAAACACTACGTTTATCGTGGTGTGGAATCCATACCCGACTCTAACCAATTTGACACTTCGTCTTGAGAGCCAGAAAAGGGAGGTCTGCTTCATAAAAGTAGAGAAAGAGGGCGTGTAACAGTGTATGAAGCATTTAGTAGGGTATTCAATGATTTAAGCTTTATTTTTTTCTCAAACAAATCTCTTATTCACGTTTACAAAAAAAAATGCTAAATATTTGGAATTTCTAAATATGTTTTTGTTTTGAAAATGTGTCACTTTAGCCTTACCATCATTTTATGCCCTGTGTTTAGAGAATTGAGTTATGTCAATTGTCAAGTTCGACACTTGGATATGTACCTGTAGTTGACACCCTTACCTGAGGCTGAATAGCAATGACATCAATAGGTACCGAATGACTAAATTTTAAAGTTACGAGCAAGTGGGAGGACATAGTATATATGTTACGGATTATGAAAAACCTCTTTGCGTGTGTCCATGTTGAATTGCAAGGTTAGGACTTAGGACTCTAAGAGATTTTGGCTGATATCATGATATGCAGACGTAGCTATCTGTCTTTCGATGATTGTTAACACCAGTAGTTAAACAAACCGGAGAGGGAGGAAGGATAAGTGGATAATAAAAATTGAATATGATATTTAATGTGCTTGTTATTGAATGTTTTTGTAATGTTTAAAAATAAAGAAATCATCAAATTGGTTTAAGGTAATATATCAAAAATAGGTCCACATAAACTCATTTATCTTTTTGCTCTTAGATTCGGAAGTTCTGAGCATATTCGCTGAATCACCAAGCTTTCCCTACTTTAACTATCGGGCTATCGGGCTATAGGCCTGTCGTCATTTGTTTATACTTCTGATATATTCTGTCTTGGTAACTTTCCTTGGACTGCAGGACATGTTTAAGCGATAATTACTTCTTAGTCGATATTGATTAATATTATGAATATTAAATGTTACATACGGATTGAACTTCTATTTCCATGTACCCCCTTTTGGCAATACCCATATGTCGATTGTCCTCTATGGGATGGATCAAATGACTAATCTACATCCCTATAAACTATTATTAAAGGTTTAAGCTATGCTAGCTGGTAAAATCATGTCAAGGAGTTGTACTCGTGACCTTGGTTTCATACTTGTCACTTGTCAGCATTGAAAATTATCCTTGTGGCTCCTTTAAGATGTTGATCAACGATTTGCTCGAAACCAAAAAAAGTTGATTGATGATCACTTGTAATCTTGCAGGATCCCCTTGTACTTGGGATTTGGAGGCGTTCTTATAACCGTAGCATATTTCTTCTACACAAGCATGTCAAGATGGGGTGTCAGGAAAACAAATGAAAACTGGGAAATGCTGAGTGCATCCGCCCTTCCAATGGTTACTCTGCTAGGGCTAGCATCCTTTTGCCTGTGAGTGGAACAACATCAATTCTCAAATATACATCTAATTCATAGCTTCATACTCCATATTCTTTCCTCTTAAACATTGGTCCTTTGCAGATTCACTTGGGCTTTGTGGCCGATTTGGAGCTTCTTGACCCTACCTCTTGTGGTAAAATTCTGAATCTCTACGCCTTCTCATTTCGCTATTCAACTTCAACAAATACTTTTCTGAGATAGTTACTATAATACATAAGAAAAATTGTGATTACCCTCATAGAAGACTTTTTTGTGTTTACCATAATTTTGGTAGGGGTGTAAGTTTTTCGATGGTGGTTTTACAATTTATTTGTGTAAAACGGGCGCTTCTGACAATTTCATGATGCGCGACTACCTACATTAATCTCAGTTCACTTTCTCGTTTCAGTTCACACTCTTCATGGCGGGCATGGTTGTATCACCATACCTAATTAGTGGAACGTTCAAGCCTCCATCAGATGAGTTCCGACTAGATTGACAGTCGTCGACTTACCGCGTAGATTTAAGTGTGAATGACACATGGTTAGACATATCTTAGAAGGTGATTGTATTTGGGGTAACCAAAGGATGATGCCAAATTAGTGTTGATATAAATTTGATTTTGGTGTGGAATCCTTCCCATGTTGGTGCTAAGTTGCTAACCACTCTTTTTTCTGATTGCGGGATGAAATTCTACACTGAGCATGGTCAGTGGTACCAATTGCTATCACGTCGTCAAACAAACTAAAGCGTGATTGCACATTTCCGTCTGAAACTACGTGATTAGTCGAAGTGTCCATAACTCCAAAAACCAAATGATCGTTTAGCCTCGATTGCACATTTCTGTCTAGACTGTGTTCTCTCAAATGATTCAAATTCTTAGTAATTTCACTCTCATATTATTCTTATCAATGCGTTAAAACTCTTGGATCCTCTTAAAAGCGTGTCATCTGTGGTATTCAACTTGTTTATTTTACCTCAGTTCAAATCATACAAGTTTAGTTCAGATCTTAAGTATTAAAATTTTCGTTTCTGTTTCAGTCAATTAAGGTTCGATTGCAATGAGATATATGCAACCGCTAGTGTCGCAATTCGTAACTGTTAAAATGATTTTTTGGGCCAATGAGAGAAGAGGTCTTTCTGAGTTAGTAGATTGCATCAGCAGTGGTATAGTTTCTTGTCAACAAAATATTATTATGTAATTCAAAAACTTTAAAACCCTCAAACAATACGGAGTATATACAAGTTCAATTAGGTTTAATATGATTATACCGAGCTATAATCCTTTTTGTGATCTCTTTGTAACAGTAGTAGCCACCCAAACAACCGGCTGCCGATCGATGTTACTTGGTAGTTCGTAATACATAACCAATAAAGGTGGTCAAATTATCTTTCTAGGATGAACCATTCTTATGAACATAAAGACCATTATACAGTTTGCACTTTGCCAGTGCACTAAACAAATAGGAGTAAGAATCTGTGTTTGAATAAAGCTAGTTCATATACATATATAGAGGTCATCATATTTTGCAAACGTGATTACAAAATGTTGCAGATTTACAACAAAATTCTAGAAAAATACTTTCAAATATATAACTTACATATCTAAACTTTCTACATAATAACAATACAAGAACAAAGCATAAGACCCATCAATTGGGTAGAAAGAATATCTTCAATGGCAAAATTATGAAAAGAACAGAGACTAAACGTCAAATACTCGAGAATTTAAGCTAACTTGCAACATAAAATACGCAAGTTCTAACAATGAGGACCTTCTAGATCTTCCTGAGGTAATTGTTTGCCAAAGAGAAAGCTTCTTCCTTTTGCCGTTTGTACTCATTGTACCGCAAGAAGAAATAACTCAGATAATCAAAATCAATAGGGGACATTTTTGCCTGTCGTCAAATAATGGAGGGTAACTGGGTAAGTATACACACAAGTAAGTATAGCATAGCTTCCTATTTTTAAATGTGGCCTTCAAATTGCAAAATTTTAAAGTACCTGAATCAACGCCCATAAAGCCCAGAACATATGTGAAGTCAACTTATATGTATTCGTCTCGACATAAAGTGCTTCCAGCTTAATTTCCGGTACCTATTATCAAAGAATTATCAAAGAATATAATCACACAATTTAATAATCGATCTAGTGTCTGATAAAAGTTTTTGTGAAGGGAAAATCGAACTAGTCAATCTCTTCTTTGAATGCATGAAACAACATACGCTAAGAAAATTCATAACAATCAGTATTTCTATACCACTTTTTCAAAACTCTCACCTTTTCTTTTTTTTTGCCACCAAAAGTCTACTTTTGCAAAAATGTCATTTTCCAGGGAACATCATCTATAAAATATCTGTCTTTTTCCAAAAGAAAACTTTTGGTAGATGGAAAGGGGCGTTCGTGATTGATATAGACAAAAAAATGTCTGATTTTGACAAAAACGGACTTTCTGTGAGAGTTGTATGGTAAATTTTCAGAAAAAGTGGTGCAGGTAAAATTGTTCGATATGACCGTTGACAAAAAGTGGTGCAGGTAAAATTTTCAAAAAAATTTGACAAAAAATTGTTCGATTTTGACAAAAATGTCATTTTCCAGAGTTGTATTTTCCTTGACCGTTGACCTCCTAACATTGTTCGATATGACATTGTTAGATATGATGCCTTCATGTTTTCAGTGTATTTCTTTTCATCAAGATAGAGTTCATAAAACCCAGTTCTCCATGATGTGAATAAAGTACTCTATGCGTTCCCACAAATAGTTTACGTATTCTATTATAGTCCGTCCCAACAACCAATAGTCTAATTTTCCTTATGCAAGTTTTGCGTGCTGGAGAGTGAGTCTTCCACTCTGTACCTCAAATTCACTATAAACAAGCTGCAAGCCAGTAAATAACGTCGGTGAACCAAACATTTTTATCCATACCACACTAAGAAAAATAATTATATTGCCACCTTCAAAACTCCTATAACTCTCCCAAATCCCCCAAAATATAGGAGAGAGACAAAATTTAGTGGCAATTAAATAATTGGCGTCATTGTTCCTCTTATCGTAATAAAAGGGTGATTAGGAAGGTGTCGTAACTAAAGGCATGACCTTTTAAAAGGTTGCGACAAGATTCTCCTGATAACAAAAGACAGATAATTAGAACCTGGCAACCAAACATACCTCATCTGGAGTATCAGGTAACAAGTAATGCCTGAAAAAGTGATACTGGCCTTCCTTGCTAGGATATCTGCAGACACATCAAATTCAGAATCTCCATCTATATTGTAAGCAGACAAAAGTAATAGCATATTCAAGAGGTGATAAAATTTAGAAGTTAAGATTTCTACATACAGGCTGTAATCACACTCATAACCAGCGTATTCATTGAAGTGATTTCCAAGATCAAAACCTCTGAAATTGTATGAACCATACTCGAAATCTATTATGTAGAGCTTCCCTGTGATTCAGAATCAGAACTATTGGTGTAAACACGAGAAAAGGAAAATAATATAAGGGATTGTGCTTGAACATTAGCCACTGAAATGGATACCTTCATCTTCATTCAGCATTATGTTCCCAGATAGCAAGTCATTGTGAGAAAATATCACCGGAGAATGAAGTTGTTCAGTTAAAGCCTAGCACATAACCAAAACGCATTCCTTTCAGTGTACAAAGCAATTACACTTAAAAAATCATTTGCTATTTACTAAGAATAAAAAAGAAGTCCTCTCACGTACTATTACTTACGACAAAGCACGTGCAATGCTAGGTAAAACATACTCGGATACTCCTATTATCCTAAGATAGACAGAAAGGGAAAAAGAAACTTTTGCCTGCGTTGTTCCCTGAAAGTATGATTTTGTTTGAAAAATAAGAAGTGCGTAGAAATCATAGAACAAACATTATCCCATATATGTATCGCGTATCAACCATTCATGCTACCGTTCAGAGGATCCAGAGAAAACTAAAGGTATCAGAAGTTATCCATGCACTTAAGGAGACTATTGGAGAAAGGGGACACATGAATCAATTCCACACATACAAGACATAACAACTATTCATCCTGAACTCACGAACAAGAGGGCTCATGAACAACGTTGGGGCCTGAGAGGTAGTCCCTCGGTCCCTCAAATCAAAAACCAACGGAAAAAAATTGATATAGATTATCCTTTTCAACCATAACACTGACTTTAAGTAGTAAATACTACGCAGTCCTCCTTATATATAGACATATCTACATTTACCAATTTAGAAGTTTTGAACCTTAAGTATCAGGCCCTATGTTTTTTTCTTTAAGGCATCCCAACACGATAAAATAACTGCAATGGAATAATAAATAAGGATATTTGTGAGTTTACAGAGACAGAAGGTTACCTTGAGCTCGGTAATTTCACTTTGAACTTCTTCGAAGGAGATATTTTCATATAACCTTTGTTTCTCGATATCATCGAAGCTGAGGTTTGATGCTGCAACCAAAAGTTGAGATTAAACAGGGAGGCACGAAAGATAACTACATCGCCATAAAGAAGTGCAGCAAGTTGTAGACTGGAAAGATCAAATTCATAGGTGTAAGATCCTATCTGAAAATCTTCATGCCTTACTCCTTTTCTTTTGGTTCTTAATTAATCAAGGACGCAACCAAACCTCGAAATTTAAACTACGAAGTTTGAACACAGGAAACTGATGGCAAAATTAACAAGAAAAGGCAAGGACCACAGCCTTTTTGATTATTTTTTCCCCCTATTCTGTCTAAAGCTATTTGAGCTGATTGTATAATCATTCTTCAAAGAAAATGGATCAAAAATGTCCAGCACAGTACAAAAACATAGCCTTTTGTGATAGAGACAAAACATTGCCAATCATAGAAAATTAAGCACATTTATTAAACATTGACAGATTTTCCGTAGAATTCTATAGATTGCTGGCGAAAGTATATATACGTTGAATAGGCACAAACTCTGAGAAGGAACACGTCAAGGTACAGAGAAATCAATTTAGAGGAAAACCTTTTGCAAAGAACTTAGATATGTCAATCCACAGCTGAGGTTCTCTGGAACCAGGAATTTCTACTTCGTGGAATTTCCTTAGCTGCTTTGCTATTTCGGCTACCAACTTTGGCTCTCTCATATCTACCACATAGTTTTACCAGAATAAAAAAGAGACAAGTTAGTAGTTAGTACACATGAGACTAGAAACTGATAAATATGTCCCAAACCAAAACATTTCAACTGAGAGAGCAACACACTCAAGACTGTGCATATTCCCTCCCTGACAGTTTAAACTACCCCCCTAATTTGAAGTACTAGTTTGACAGTTTCGTACACGGAACATTGTCATCAGCCCTGACCATGAGTTGTGAACAGTGTAGCCGTGTAGGAGAGTCACCAAAAATCAATTAAAAAACATATATCTCAGGTAATACCTCAAAGGGGTTGGGACAAGTTGGCATCCTTGATTATAGCCCTAAATATAAATCCTATTAAGATTCCCAAACAATATTTCACAAGTGCAGCATGAATTTTTCAGAGTCAACTTGATTGTAGGTAACTTAAAATCTGGAAGGTTAGGGCCAGTCATGTCCTATATATAACAAAAAAAATAAGAAGAAAGAACAGGATGGGAATGTGGGATAGATGAGGGCACAAAACATACCAGAGGGAGTAAATGTACGTGCCTCGATGAATGACTGAACCATGCCATTCCCAAAAAGTGCGAGCAATTTGGCACCAAATCCTGCAGCTGAGAGGTATTTGATAGCCTACGAACAGTGTGTATAAAAGAATGAACGTTTGACCAAAATTGGATAGCAACAATAACATTTATCCAATCCCTCAAGGGCACCAGCAAATGGAATAGTAAAATAACAGAATCAAATTATCTATTCACAAGTTAAATGCCAGGTTTTCAGCAAAGATTAAAATAGGTGTACGATGTATCATTTATTCAAATGTGCATTGGTTCATATTTGACCTCGAATTTCGTAACAGAGACGATTTCTCGGTTTGAATTTATAGTCACCATTCCCTAGAGTAAAGCCTAACTAGAATCAGTTTCAGCATTAAAAAAACTGCGACACAAATAGAAGCACGCCTGGTTTATCATTATCATAAATATGCACACAAGTTATGATGTGATGAGTTCATGATTCACCTCGTTGCATACTCGCATGTCATACAGAAGCATTACTCCAATAGACACATTAATGCACACATTATTCTTAAAGATAGCTTCATGTTATGCATCACTTCATGTAATGAACACCAAAATCAAAACGACTAAAAGTTGAGTGTCTTAACAAGTAAAGAAAATCAATGACAGGAATAACCTAAGTTTAGATACCTTACCATTAACTCTCTGTCCCGGTTAATAACATAGTCAGTGTTTGGTCCATACAATCTTACTGCCACTGAATCCTCCTGGCCGTTTTCATCATTCACTGTAACCTTCAACACTACACCTCATGTAAGCAAACACATATCAGTAACTCGCAACTTCCACAACACCATAAATCAGATCATCTATCGCTTATGGTCACATCAACTTTAATTTTTGAAGCGTGAGCGACATCTTAGATATAATAAATCCGACAATTCAAAGACCTACAGTTTCATTTACATATCATTGTCTCTCACCCTTACATACTATGTAAACTCCTGGAAATTAACAAGGTCTAAACATAAGTATCAATAGGACGGTCTAACCCAATTACCCAAGTCTCCCTCCTATACTAAAATTATACTCCCTCCATTCCACGTTTCTTGTCCCTTTTTTTTTGAGAAATATTTAAGGAATTGTGATAAACAACCCTATGACCCTATCCCTTGAATTAAAGAGAATGGGGAAAATGTCATTTTCACGGAGAGAGTGGTAGCTAATATATTAGAGCATTTAGGGTCAATATTGATCGTTCACTCATATACCATACTGAATTAAGAAATGAGACGATTAATTTGAAATAAAATTTGTGGGAGGAGCGAGGGTGACGACTATAAAAAGAAAAAGACATGTAGCAATCAGTGGCGGAACCAAGACGGCGCATTGAAAGTTTGGAACTTTGATTAGAGCTCAAATTCGTTTCTTCTAGTTTAGCTTATTGCATTACTAGTATGCCCCCTAACCACAAATCTTGGATCCGACACTCGTAAAAACTTTAAACGAACATCCGTATATTGAAGATTAGAATGTAAAACTCGTAAGAATAACGATAATTCACTCACGCAAATTAGTAATTCCACCAGAAACAGTTTCAACAGAGAAGCGAGAATCATCCAAATTCGACCATTTTTTGAACAAATCCTTGCACAATTCTCTGCAAAAATCGATCATTCAATCAAATTAACCTACTAAAATCAAAGAATTATGTAGCAGATAAATTGAAAGAGATGAAATTAACAAGAACATTAACGATTTCAGCTCGATAATGCTCAACAAATGAACAAAACCTAATTAATTAACTAAATTAAAACTAAATTTGTTAGAGGAGAAAGAGGAAATTACATAATACGAGGAGACATGGTGGGAAGAGGGAGAGACGTGTCGACGGAGAGAGAAGAAGATAAGATCTCAGAGATGTTGTTATTTGATTGAGCTTGGATTGATGTATCCATGGCGTCCGAAATGCTCGCGGCTCCCATTTCTATGGTGAATCTCGTAAAAATGGCGGATGAAGAGAGATAAAGCTTATGAGAAAGTTCAACAATGGCGGAAAAATGTGTTTGACTGAGGGAATCTTGGAAAAATGGATATAATAATAGAAGTAAAATACTCCGTGTGTTTTTTGCGTGAGCGTGTGGGGGTTGTCTTGGAAAAATTGGTTTTATAAAATTGGTTATTCCTACAATTCATATTAAACTTATTAACGTGTCGCGGGCACACGTTAGAAAAACCGATAGAGTTATTCCTATAACGATACAGGAAGTTAGGAACCGTAAAGCTCTAAAAAGGACAATTTTCAATGTAATTAGAAAAACTAATTTAACTAGGAGAAGGCATTGCTTTAGGTAATTATGGAAAACTAATTTAACATATATGTAGAGAGAAGATGAACTCTTTTTTTTTTTTATAGTAAAAGGGACATTTGAATCAAGTATGAATAGGATTTGGTATCTTGGTATTGGGGGTTGCTTAATGCGGTCGGTTATCTTGAATATGTAATAATCGTTTGTGTTACTATCATGTGTACTACCAAGGGTTAAGGCGCAGGCGCAGTTACAGGCTTCCAGTCTATCATAACTCATAACTTGAGTCATTTGGGTCAGTCCGAGTTATATTGAGGTTCATCTATATAAGCAAGAGTCGAGTAAGTTTAGATAAGGCAACTTTTCAAGTCTAGAGAACCGTTTGGAAACTATGTTTCTCTAAGTGGTTTTGACGTACTCCGTAGATAATAATCTTAGGTAGACCTTAACTTTGGCAGTTGATAGTACATCCTTAGAGGCCTGTCGATTTTTAAGGTTACATATGGCTAGGTGATGTGTATGTATAGGTTATTCTTGGCGTCAAGTTACTTTCAAAGTTCAAACTACATCACAAAGTCAGAGTTAATTTGTTTTAATTTTTGACAAAGGATCATTTAGTGTTAATAAAGATCACAAACTACTTAGCAATTAAACACGCGTTTCTAAACTCGTGGTATCGGAGACGTTTACGTGTGAATGTGTGGTGGCTAAATTACTAGGTGCGTGAGCATGAACATAAAACATCAAAGAACATCATCATCCTGCATTCCTGCTACAGCTACCAAGCAGATCCATTTTAGCAGTTTAGCACCTACGGCAATACTCCGACAGTCCGAATCAACTACGCCTACTCTTGTCCTTCTATCCTACAATCGAGTGTTACCGTGATGTCTCGTTTAGTACGCACCTAAGTAAGATGTCGAATTAACACAGAGTAATCAAAGAAAATAGAAACTTTCGATACAATTGATTCCTGAATAGTACTGGTAAATGGTAATACAGTTGCAACAATTAAAAGTTCATCTACCAGTCTAGCAGAAGCATTATTCAAAAACTCGAAACTAGTCATATACTAAAGTACTAACATGAGATGATCAATGCACACATTGTAGCTCACCCTGACTCTAACCTTCCTCGCTGTTCACCCTGCACACATCGTAGATTTGTAGCTCACCCTAACACTCACCATCCTCGCTGTTCAGTGTTCACCTTGCACCCGTCATGAATCCGTTTTCCACCTGGAACACTCACAAGACTTCCATTAACAACACACACCTCATATAAACACTTCTTAAAACCATGAACCTTATGAATTTCTGCATCTTTATACCGTTTCTCTCTAACATTGTACCATTTAAGCCCGTATCTCTTATGCCCACGGAGGATTTTACAAAGCACTTTCGAACTTGATCCTCTCCCAAAAGCGAGAGGAATATTACTAGGTGTATCAGAAAACCCGAACAACTTAACCCACGACTCTTTAATTCCATACTCTTTCATAACCCACACATCGTAACCATCACCCCCCGTGTTATTCTCTATCAACACCGATAAAAACCCGTTCATAACATGTAATGTAGTCATGTCATTTCGTTTATCTCGACACTCTTCAAACAACATATAAGCAAAATGTTCCGAAGTACCGGGATTATCACCACACTTATCATCAGGCAAAGGAATGTCCTGTGTCCAATTTTCGATACAAAGATCGAAACAAATAATTCGATGCTTATTCCGTAATGCACACCAAATCAGCCAATGACATAAATGGTTATCATAAACAGCAGCGTCCAGACGACGTTCTCGTAAATTACCGACATTATCTTCGCGAAATTTATCAACATTACGCCATAGTTTGTCCCTCAAATTCGCAACGACAATTTGACTTTCATCGAAAACAACAATCTTATAATCGTCGTTAGCAGCATCATATCCAAACCCGAATCGATTAGAGTAAAACGTCCTGTCTTTCCCAGGGATGACCGAATAGAATCCGGTAGATGGATTAATCAACAGAAAATCAACAACGCCACGAAGTAATAACAAACCATTGCAAGAACCAATTATGCAATAATCCGGGTCGGGTTTGAAAAATTCGGGTAGAGGGAGGGGAATTGGCGGGGTTTCTGGGGAATCGAGATCGCTTAAGTGGAGCCCACTTTTATCGGAGGTTATGATGAGGAGATTGGTGGAGGAGGAGAGAGAGTGACGGAGGTGGTGGAGGATGAAATTTGGGGAAGAAATTAGGGTTTGGAATTGTTTTGAGATGGATTTGTAGCGAAGGAGAGATTTGGCGGGTAATTTTGGGAGGATTTCTTCTAGGAGGATTTCTGATGGAATCATCGCCATTGTTGGAGAATTTGAGGTTTTGTTATTGATTTCAGATCTGTGAATAAATTGATGAATTGATTTATGCGAAAGATGTGCTCCCTCCTAGCCCCACCAAAGGTTACATCGACTTTTTTACACTTGTCGAGACGCGTTTTGCGAAGTGAATATCTTTAATTATACATTATTAAAAATTATGAAAATTTGATATTTTTAAAGCATTCATAACGATAAATCAAACAAGATGCCACATGACTATATTTTCTCTTACATATTAGAAGTTATATCAAACCTTCCCTACAACCATGAATAGTGCAAAAAAAGTCAATGAAACTTTTCGTTTGGATAGGAGGGAGTATAGGATTATATGGAACCCTAATAAAACAAATCGTGTTCTAGCCGTAATAAATTGTGGGGTTGGGTCTTGCCCCCGACCCTGAACCGATCTATGAGAAGGCGGGATCGGCTCGGGCTGGCTTAGTCTCACTCTAACTACTCGACTGGGGGAGATTAGATCGACTAATCTCCGTAAAAGACCATTTTGCTACGCGGGTTTATCCAACTTTAGTTCGTGGCTTAGTTTATTCTTGGCACAAAACTTTATTCTTTCACTCCCTTTTTTCGTATATACTTTGAAAAATATACTTCATATATAATTTCAGTTTATATATAGCATCGGAAATTGTAAGGGGTTCACGAGACTACTAGGGTAGTAGGGTATTAGGGTGTAGGGGCGGTCAAACATTCAGGCCAGGCTTGACTAGGCGGGATCAGAAGTCAGAACCTTGCTCGAGGTAGGGGGTGGGTAGACACGGGCGTGCCTGATGGAGGTGGACCTGGAATTGGCCTAGTCCAGGTTCAGGAGCAGGTTTAGGAGGCTAGGCCTATCGGTTAAAATTGTTTTTAAATAATATCAAAATATATCAATAAGGGGAGTGTCGAGGCGGGTCCACAAACGGGACGGTTTGAGATCATCTACCCAGTCTGGCTCTAGTTTCTGAAGAGTTGGGCCGGGCTGGCTAAAAATCGTCTCGGGTCTGGTTGGCCTTGCAGTTTGACCGGGGCTAGTACTCCAGTAGGGTGTACATGAGGTTAAGATTGGTTTGGAAAATTTGGCTTCTGTGTTACAAACTTACAATGTTACATCCATGTTTGTCAAATTCCTGCTGTATTTACATTGATATAAAAAGATGTGGAGAATTGAAATCTTTTAAAGCCATCTTACAGCAGGAAATCATAGTCTTTTCATAATTTCATGCCATCTTACAACCACAACTAAAAACAATGTCATCTGACGAAATATGAGTATTACTACTACTGTAATACAGTCGAGTTGAAATCGAAAATTTGAATAAAAAATATAGAAGTTTTCATTGCTCAAGTGTGTCGTTGTCGATCTCAGACGTTCATCATCGTCATGGTGTGACCTCACGAATTCGTCTACCACCGGGAATAGCCACAAGGCTTCCTTTAGCCACACAGGCCTCATGCATGCGACGAACTCTACGGAAGGCATGAATTTCAGCCCATTTTTTAGGCCGACCTTCAGTATTGTACATGGACCAAATAAGTTGGTCATCTTGCTTAGCTACTGAAGGAACTTTTGAAAACAAAGACTTGAAATTTGATGCTCTGCCATAAGTCAGGGGAACTTGCAGGTTGCGCTTAAACATGTCTAGCTGAACCCACGACTCCGCGACTCCATACTTCCTCATAACCCACACATCATAAATAATATACATATCGCGATCCTTTTTCTCTATAATCAGCGATAAAAACCCGTCCACAACCCCTATTCTAGTTACGTTACCTAAATTATGCTCCGTTTGCTCGAGAATCAAAACAAAAAAATCGGTAGGCAACGGAACGTCTTTTGTCCAATTTTCGCTACAAAGGTCGAAACAAACAATTCGACACTCTTGTCGTAATCGACAAAAAAATAACCAGTGACATAAGTGGCTGTCAATAAGAACAGCATCCTGAAGTCCGACGGTTACAGTATTTTGGAGACGAACTTTATCAGAATTAGCAATAGAATGCCATAACAGGTCCCTTAGGTTAAATACCATGATTTGGTTATGATCGATTCCAACTATTTTGTAATTGCCCGTGAGACTATCATACCCAAACCCGTAATTCACGAAGCCAAACGGCTTACCCGTCCATGAGATAATCGAATAGAAACCGGTGGAAGGATTGATTAACAAAAACTGCGCATTGAGCGAGTGGCCTCGAATTAATAACAAGCCATTGCAAGTACCTACAATGTAGTTAGTCAAGCTGTCGGGGTTGAAAGTGCTAGGGAAGCAAATGCGTCTGCGTGTGTTTTTGGATGAGTCAAGATCGAAAGAATAGAGCCCGCGTTTGTCGATTTGGCTGACGATGAGAAGGCGATTAGCATTGGAAGAGACAACGTGGCGAAGGTGAAGGGCGATAAATTGTGGAGACGAGATTACGAGTTCGAAGTGTTTCGAGACACATTTGAAGCGTAGGAGAGACTCGGCGGGTAACCTTGGGAGGATTTCTTGCATGAGAATGTCATATGGAAGTATCGCCATTAATGGAGTGAGGTTAATACTTTAAGGGGTTGATGATCATTTAAACCCTACCTTTGCCAAATAGACTTTAGAGGAGTAACTAGGGAGGTTAAGGAGACTGCGTATTAGTGTATGACAATGCATCAACTCCTTTATAGCACCGTCGTCATATAGCATAAAACTGACCCACACAAACAATAGCATGTATATAATATTTAATTATATTTATATTTTAAATTTATTCCGATAACTTGATATTTTATCATGAATACTAATAGAGTAATATCCGTAGTAGACAACTACAGAGTATTTATTTCCAAAAACTTGCATTGTTAGGGTAAAATCCAAAAGGTTATCTTCATGGTAATTTACGATAACAAGTTTACTCCATTTTATATTACACTTTTTCAAATTAAAAAATTTTAAAAAATTTGGTAATTTTTTTAGTGTAATTTTTAAACTTTTTTTTAAAAGGGAGTAAATTTGAAAAAGTGCATTATAAAAGGGAGTAATTAATAATTTATTCTAATTGACAATTACACCCCTTTATGTACCAAAACTTTGAAATTACACCTCTTTATCTTTTTTTTTTAAACAAAATTACACCCATAATCAACCATTTGCTTAAAACTTGATACCAATTTTTACTCCGACAACAAAAAAAGAATTTCACAGTGGAATATTGTAAGATTCCTCTAAATATTAACATATGTTTCCTGTTATACCTTTCATTTAAATCACTAACTTATTCGTTATTATAGATCCACACTTTCATCCTTCTCTCTGTATTCTTCTTCATTTTGACTGTAAATTTTTTCCCAAATTTCTGTTACGGGACGTGCTTTATTGTAGGTAACTATGTTCATCTCCTATCTCTCCTTCTTTTGTTGGGTTGACAAGCCACAAATTGATTGGTAGAAAAATGTAATTAATGAACTGTTGAAGGAGGTAAAATGTTTGAAGAATGCGATGAAGAAGCAAGAGGATATTGTTGGAAATCAAGTAAATATTCTTTATCCTCATCCAATTAAGAAAATGTCAAAGTCACTATAACATTACTAGGGTAAAATAAATTTAGGAAAAATATCTCAATTTTTTCAGTCAAGAATAGAGATGGTGCACAATCAGAGCTACTTGTTGATTTCGGTTAATTGAAGATGATAGAAATTGAATTGATTGAGGGAAACTTTAGGGGTAAATGATAAGGAAGATGTATATAACTTAGGGATATAACGGTCAGTTCACATTTTGTTTGGCCGGATAAATAGGATGGTATCAAGTTTTAAGGAAATGGTCGATTATGGCCTTATGGGTATAATTTTGTTAAAAAAAGATAAAGATGTGTAATTTCAAAGTGTTGGTACATAAAGAGGTGTAATTATCAACTTTATACTACAAACCATAGATTGTATCGTTTTAAACTTTGCTACACCATAAAAAGATTTCGTGTCTTTCCCCTATCATGCTCATATCCATATCATTTTCAAACTCTGATCCAAGTGCCGGTTCGAGTTTGGTATTTTATAAAGTACTTCCTCCCTTCAACTTCATTCTACCACTTTCACTTTTGTACACTAGTCACAAGTGATCATACAATTGCAATTTTCTCTCAATATATAAGTAAAAAATATATTCATGTGTGATCTTATTTGATTCGTCTTTACGAGTACATTATTAATATCTAACTTTTATAATTTTTGCAAACACGTAACTGACGATATTTACCGCGTAAAACACGTCTCGACAAATGTGAAAAAGTAATATGGTAGAGTGGAGTTGAAGTTTAATTGCACCCGTCGAGATGTCCTTGAAAGAAAAGGAAGTGGGTGAGAATGAGGCAATACAGTTATTATCAGAACAAAATTGAGAGACGGAAAGTAGTTTACGAGATATATTAGGTACGACAAGGACATTATTGAATAAAAGAGAGTGAGAGGTAAAAGAGCCAATATGGCTGATGGAGAGTTATGTACCATCACCGATGACTAGGTCATCGGGTCCGTCATACGGGGCGTGCAAAGAGAGTGTATTGAGGTCGTTGGTGATGTGGTGTGAAGCACCACTGTCAATGATGTATGAGGAGGAAGGAGCAGAAGGGACGGTGGCTGTGTTGGCTTGGGGACGGGGCTGTTTGCGGAGGGGTGGTGGGAAGACAACATTAGGGTAGTCACGCTTAAGGTCGGGGCAGTCACTGGTGAGGTGTATTTGGGTGTGACAATAGTGGCATTTCCCTTTGTAAGGTTTGGGTTGATTGTAACGGTTTTGATTCTGATTTGAGTTATTGTAGGAATTAGTAGAAGAGTAGTTGCGGTTTTGGTTTTGGTATTGGTTGTTATAGGAGTAGTTGCGATTTTGGTTGTAGTTGGGTGTGTAGGAGCGGGTCGCGGCATGGGCAGAAGGGGTAAAAGTTGTCGGATTGGAGGTGTTTTTGATGGTGAGTTCGTGTTGGATTAGTTTCTCGTGGAAAGCATCGAAAGTAATGGGTGTATCACGGGCTCTAACGGCGTCTATAACCGGTTTGTAGAGAGCATAATCGAGTCCATTGATAATTTGTGAGGTGATGTCCTCGGCATCCATTGGTTTACCGAGGTGAGCAAGTTGCGTGGTACAAGCTTTGATAGAAAGCATGTAAGCGGAGATGGATTTGTCACCAAGAGAAATACTTCGGAGACGATCCTTGACTTGAAGGATGTGTCCCCGGGACGGGTTGCCATAGGTAGTTTCAAGGGTAGTCCATAGTTCATGAGATGTGTTAGCATCTAGAATGACAGGTGAGACGTCTTTGTGGATGGTACCGGCAAGAGCACCAATGATGAGTTGATCTTGACGGAACCAGGTGGAGTAGGCGGGGTTGGGTATGAGTGATGGTGAGGTTGTGTCATCGGGTGGTGTGACAGATAGGGTTTCGGGTGGAGCCGGGTTTGACCCATCAAGGTATGAGAATAAGCCATAACCTTGAAGGAGACGAGTAATTTGATAACGCCAAGAGCGATATGAGGTATCGGTGAGTTGGGTACATGTTGGAAAGGCGAGTGAGATGAGAGGTTTGGAAGGTTCGGCTGTGTTGGGAATAAGGCCGTTGTTGGTGGATGCCATGGGTGAACCAAAAAAAAGAATGACGACGGTGAAGATGGTTAGGATCGTGAGGATTCCTGATACCATGTAAAGAATTAAAGTGTTTGTATATTGAATGAATAAAACTTGCTGATTACATGTGAATATATAGTAGGTACACAAGCTAACAAGATAACTAGGACTCTAAACAATCTATAGGAGCCAGAACTCTACACAAGCTATAGTTAGCAAAGACAGGACTCTAAACAAGAAATGTTACACGGCTAGCAAGGAGACTATGTAGCAAATATTATCTTGTAGTATTTGTATTATTAACAGGAAGTATACTCCATTCCAACAAAAGTTTGTATCCGTATCCGTCCCACCTATATAACCAAAAGGTTGTCTTTTTACGTATCCATTTAAGTTAGACGTTGAAGTAAGTAAGTAACACATAATAGCACACAAGGGAGTGAAGGGACAGAAAATGATGATTATAGAATTGTTGTAATTGATGGTTGTAGGCACGGAAATTTTATTAAAATGCCGAAAATAACATAAAATGAATTATTTTAAGTTAATATTAAATTTTAGCTTAATTTAATTATATTTGTCCCGCTCAATGAAATCCGGATCGACCCATGTTGCAAATTGGGTTATTTGGGTCCTAAAGCAAAGAGAATGGTCAATTGGGCTCAATAAGAAGACAAGCTCACAAAAGAGTCAATTGGGCCCAACAAGTCAAGCTCATGAAGAAAACCCAAGTCTTCGAGTCCATTTACCAAGGGAGAAATCTCTATATAAATGAGAGACTTCCCCACCATAAGAGAAAAAAAAATCACTTTACAAAAGAAAAACTCATTTGTCAAAGTGATGAGAAAAGAGACATCAAAAGTTCTCAAATTCTCTCTACAAATCTCCTTCGCAAGTAGTCAACAAGCACCACAAATTCGTGCCGCTTACACAAAGAAACTCAAATCAAATTCAAGCATAGAAGAGAGATTCAAGTAAAAGCGACCCTCTCAAGAAGCTAAAGTCAAGCAAGCGAGCCTTGAAGATCGAAAACGCATACGTTTAGTAACGTTATTGTAGAATCAGAGGATACATAGAGGTTGTATACATAACTTTCTGATATTAATATAAACTCATTTGTTTCTATGTTTGTGTTACAGTTTTATTGCAATACAAAATTTGTTGTTACAATGGTAACTGCATTTTGGTTGCTAATGTCAGGGACAAAAAAATGGCTTAATGTTGCGAATTCACACGACAGAGTATATGGTCGTCATGGGGATGTCGTTGTTGATAATCATATATGTCACTGGCTGTTTGGCGACCATAACGACATAAGCATTAAATTGTTTGTTTCGATATTTGTATTGAAGATTGGACACGAGAAGTTCATTTGCCTGATTATGATAAAAACCCTGGTGACAATTCTGGTTGTTACGCCAAAATATTAACAGAGTTTTGATGGTTAGACTCTAGTTCGATGAGGTTACAACATTTTCTATCGGACTCGAGCTAATCAAGCTCATATCAAATCATTTACACTCTAGTTCGATGAGGTTAGAACATTTTCAAGTGTATAACAAACATTTTAGCTTTTAATAGAACTAAAGTAGATGAGTAGCTTGGCGTTTCACGGTATAAACTCCCCGTGCCTTTTTGTCACATGAATTTGATACCATGTATCGATTTTATACCCTAACACGAATAAGCACAGTAATACAATGTAGTGACTTTGGAATAAAAAAAAGAAAAAAAAACAATAATGTAAACTAATATTTCAAAATTTTCATTGATTGATTGTGCCATAGTTTCCAAATTTCATCATCGTCACTACTCGAATTGCTCGTACTCCTCGACCTCACAAATTTATATACCAACGGATATGGACACAAGGCTTCCTTTAGCCAGACATGCCTCAAACAAAAGACCAACTCCTTGAACATCATGGATTTCGTGACATATAGACGGTTTTTCTCTATTAGTGTTGCGCCAAAAAATTCGCTTCTTACCTTTATGCAATTCGCAAACCCACGCTTTCGAGTTTGGTCCTCTGCCATAAGCCAGGGGAACTGACAGTTTATCCGAGAACTTGAACAACTTAACGTCTTAACCCACGACTGTACAATTCCATATTCCTTCATAACCCACAAATTATAACCAGCTTGGCGTGTGCTCTGTGTGCACGACGTTAAAAACCCGTCTAAAATCCCTAAATTAGTCACGTCGTTTTTTATACCAAAGATTGAAACGATAGACAAAATAAAAGAAGAATCCGAACTAGTATCATTGTATTCATCATAGTTAGGTAACGGAACGTCCTGTGTCCATGTTTTGGTACAAAGATTAAAACAAACAATTCGATGCTTATTTTGTGATCGAAACCAAAATAGCCAGTGACATAAGTGGTTGTGAACAACGACGGCATTGTTAGGTTTGTCGATTATATCTAGGACACTAACTTCATTAGAATTAGCAATCCAATGCCAAAACGTGTTCCTCATGTTAAATACCAGAATTTTGTCTCTAACAATTCCAACTAGTTTGTAATCACCAGTGAGAGCATCATACCCGATCTCGTAAATATTGAAATCACTCTGAGCAACCGTGATTGTGATAAACAATTGGAAGAATCTTGTTGATGGGTTGATCAAAACGAATTGGACAGACCCGTCTGACTCGCTTCGAATTAATACCAAGCCATTGCAAGAACCTACAATGCAATTTACGGGGTTTTGTCTAAAGTTTTTGGGTAATCGAAGAGGTGTCGGTGGGTAACAGACTTGGCCTCTAGGCCCATACATTGTCTATTAGCTGTCTAAGTTTGTATTGGGCTTTGGAGTATTCCAGAACCCTACCCTACTCCTATACTTGTATAAATATTCTCACATAATGAAAGAGGAAGGCAAAACATTACAAACAAAGCGTTTTATCATATTTAACATGGTATCAGGCTTATTAAAAACCCCAACGTAAAAACCAAAAACTCTTCGTATCTTCTCGCCATGGCTGGCGATGATGTACCTACCAAAATCGAGCCTACCTCTCCGTATTACATCGGCCCGCAAGACAAAATCGGTGATCATATCACCACCGTACGTCTCAAGTTGGATAAATTTGATGATTGGGCCCATGCCATCCGTCATGCGCTCCGTGCTCGCCGTAAATACGGTTTCGTTGATGGCACTTACACTGCCCCGGAAACTCCCTGCACTAAGGACGATTGGGAAGCCCTCCAAAGTATGTTGGTGTCCTGGCTTTCCACGACGATTGATCCCGAGGTACGCTCACTCCTTCCTAAATATGAAAGTGCTAAACAACTTTGGGATGATCTTAATGAAAGATTTAGCATGACTGATGGACCACGTATTCAACAACTCAAAGCAGCCCTTCACGATTGTCGCCAGACCGAGAACATGTCGGTCGCTGTATACTATGCTAAACTCTGTCAACTTTGGGATGAACTTGACAAATATGAACCAGTGCTTGGCTGTATGTGTAACAAATGTGAGTGTGCCATTGCTAAACAGTATGTTGCACGACGGGAGAATGATCGCCTCCACCAATTTTTACTCGGCCTTATTTCTGCTCATTATGCCTCACTCCGGTCTGTTCTCTTATCTCAAACCCCCTTACCCACTATTAATCGTGCATTTCAATTGGTGTCGCAAGAAGAGCGAGTGCGTGGTATTAGCTCGATTAAAGAAACCCCTACTGAACTTGCTAGCTTTGCGGTTCATTCTGCCCCCCGCCCTGTCCCTCGGTCAGTACCGACACTTTCACGGACTGAGCGTCAGAAACTCAAATGCTCACACTGTAATCGTCCAGGTCACGATAGGTCCATGTGTTTTGACCTCATGGACGAACGTCCTGACTGGTGGTATGAACTCAAAAATCTTCCCAAACCACCTAAGGGTAACACATCTCGAGGGGGGGCTTCTAGCGGGTATAAGCGTGGCAGTAAGGGTGGGTCTGGTGGTCGCGCTGAAGGGACTACTAATGGTGTGGGTCAGTCTATCGAGAGTTTGAATGCTGTTCATGCTCCTCTGGTTGATAAGGACTTGTCTACCGCTCCTGTAACTGTTTATGGGACTGCCAATCACTCCTTCTCGGGTAAGTGGTTACTTGACACAGGCTGCTCCCACCATGTAACCGGGGATTTCTCAGCGTTGGCGGGTGTTCGCACCATTCCTAGCCTTGTGGTTGGGCTACCAGATGGGACTCGAGTTTGTGCTGACCGAGTGGGAAGTGTAAAGCTCACCTCGTCGATCACTCTTGATCCCGTCCTTTTTGTACCGCAGCTTCAATGTAATTTAGTTTCTGCATCACAATTATGTGATGCAATGAACTGTGAATTTATTACTAATTCTGCTTCATGTACTATACAGGACCTGCATACGAGAGCGGTGATTGGACTGGGTGATCGTGAGGACGGACTATACTACCTCCGGCAGGGGTGTGAACACGTGGCTGGTTCTGTTGTGATCGGATCGACTCTTTCATTATGGCATAATCGGTTGGGTCACCCATCTGAAAAAGTAGTTAAATTAATCCTTTTTCTTACTCGTAGCAAAAAAACATTGGTAAAGCCGTGTGAGGTTTGTCACCGTGCCAAACACATTCGTAATAGTTTTCCCGTAAGCAATAATAAAAGTCGATCCGTATTTGATTTGATTCACTGTGATTTGTGGGGTCCGTATGAAACTCCGTCTTCAAATGGTGCTCGCTATTTTTTGACAATTGTGGATGATTGTTCTCGTGCCGTGTGGATATATTTGATTATTTCTAAAACTGAAGTGTACAATCAGTTCCTGCATTTTGTAGCTATGGTGGACTGTCAATTCTCAGCCCGTATTAAAATTGTCCGTAGTGACAATGGGATGGAATTCAACTGTCTTAAAAAATATTTCAGTGAGCATGGCATTGTGTATCATACATCTTGTGTCGGTACGCCCCAACAAAATTGGCGCGTAGAGGGCAAGCACCAACACCTTCTTAATGTTGCTCGGGCTCTGCGTTTCCACGCTGCATTACCCATAAAATTCTGGGGTGAGTGTGCATTGGCGGCGGCATATCTTATTAATCGCACTCCGTCCATTCTATTAATTAGGTGGTATCACTCCTTATGAGGTCCTTTTTCATACAACACCCTCATTCGATCGTTTGCGTGTTCTGGGCTCCTTGTGCTTTGCTCACATTTTACGAAGACTCTTTCCCGTTCCGGGACCATAAACCTCGGTCTCCTCCACCCTCTGATTCACCAGCTTCTGATGACGTCTTTGTTGATTGGGATTCCGATGGCCCTGCTCCCTCCACTACGTCCGTCATTCCCGAACATGGAAATTCCGATGGGTCTGGTGAAACAGAGACGAACTCGTCTGAGCCTGACCTATTGGGTCGTGGCCTTCGCACAAAAATACCCAACTCCAACCTTCGTGATTTCGTTGTTGGTCGTGTTCTCACAAGTGATAGTCCGTCCGTCGTCACACCAGCTTCCTCTTCACCGTCTCTATCAGGTTCTCCCTACCCTCTTATTCATTTTATCGATTGTAGCAAATTTTCTGTGGATTATCGTGCTTATCTTGTAGCGATAACCGCTCATACAGAACCCAAGTCTTTTAAGGAGGCTGTTCAAGTAGAGGGGTGGCGCCAAGCCATGACAGCCGAGATGTCTGCTTTGGTGGCTAATAAAACGTGGACGTTAGAACACCTTCCTCCCGGTAAGAAGGCCCTTGGCAGTAAGTGGCTTTATAACATTAAATACAAATCCGATTCCACGATTGAGCGCCTGAAAGCCCGCTTAGTTGTCTTTGGCAACCATGAGACCGAGGGTGTTGATTACGAGGAGACGTTCGCCCCTGTTGCTAAAATGACTACGGTTCGCATTTTCATTGCTCTCGCCGCCTCTAAAAATTGGTTTTTGCATCAGATGGATGTCCATAATGCTTTCTTACACGGGGATTTAGAGGAAGAAGTATACATGCGCCTTCCGCCTGCCTTTCAATCTCCTGTTCCCGGCATGGTATGTCGCCTTCGTAAGTCGTTGTATGGTCTCAAACAGGCCCCCTGTTGCTGGTTTGCTAAACTTGGTATTGCTCTTAAGAAATACGGGTTTGCGCAGAGTCATTCAGATTATTCTCTCTTCACCTATCAGAAGTGTCAAGTTCATCTACATGTGCTTATCTATGTTGACGATTTGATTATTTCGGGGAATGATGCCACTGTTATTTCTATCTTTAAGACGTATCTCCATTCTTGCTTTCACATGAAAGATCTTGGTGTCCTCCGGTATTTTTTAGGGATTGAGGTTGCTCGTAACGATCAAGGCATTTATTTGTGTCAGCGCAAGTATACTCTTGATATCCTTTCTGAGACTGGGCTATTGGGGTGCAAGCCGTGTTATACACCCATTGAGCAACACCATCGTCTTGCCCAGACCGACAGTGAACTTCTTGTAGACCCTGAGAGGTACCGTCGCCTGGTTGGTCGCTTGGTTTACTTGGCTGTCACTCGCCCCGACCTCACGTATGCCATCCACATTTTATCTCAATTTATGCCTGCTCCACGCGTGTGTCATTGGGATGCAGCATTGCGCACAGTGCGGTATTTGAAAGGTACTCCTGGGCAAGGGATTCTCTACTCGTCGCACTCTGATGTTTGTCTCTTTGGGTGGTGTGACTCGGATTGGGCCGCGTGTCCCACTACGCGTCGCTCTCTTACTGGGTGGATGGTATTCATCGGGAATTCTCCTGTCTCTTGGAAAACAAAGAAGCAACCTACGGTCTCTCGCTCGTCGGCTGAGGCCGAATATCGCTCTCTTGCTGCTCTCACTTGTGAAATTAAGTGGCTTGTGCCTCTTCTCGGTTGCTTGGGTGTCTCTGTGTCTACACTTGTTCCCGTCTCTTGTGATAGCCAATCGTCTTTACATATTGCTCAAAATCCCGTTTTTCACGAGCGCACTAAGCACATTGAGCTTGACTGCCACTTTGTCTGTGATGCCATTAAAGATGGTTTGATTTTACCGTCGTATGTTCCTACGTCTTCCCAAGTGGCTGATGTACTCACTAAGTCTCTCGGGACACCCCAATTCGTTTCGTTAGTCAACAAGATGGGTCTTTGTAATCTGTACGCCCCATCTTGAGGGGGGGGGGGGGGTAACAGACTTGGCCTCTAGGCCCATACATTGTCTATTAGCGGTCTAAGTTTGTATTGGGCTTTGGAGTATTCCAGAACCCTACCCTACTCCTATACTTGTATAAATATTCTCACATAATGAAAGAGGAAGGCAGAACATTACAAACAAAGCGTTTATCATATTTAACAGTGGGTTTTTGGGCGAGTCAAGATCAAACGAGAGGAGTCCATGTTTAGCAGCAGCTCCCTGGCTTACGATAAGAAGTCGATTGTCGTTGGAGGAGACGACGTGACGAAGTTGGAGGGCGATGAATTTTGGTGATGAGATTTCGAGTTTGAAGTGTTTCGAGATGCGTTTGAAGCGTACAAGCGATTTGGCGGGTAATCGAGGGAGGATCTCTTCAAGGATGATTTCTGAAGGAAGCATTGCCATGGTTTATCAACAAATAAACTTTGTAGTAGTTTGGTTAATTGAGGAGATTAACTAACGTGAAATATCGAGTATATTTTTATTTATTGTGTAGCTTGACAAACCGTTGAGTTCGTTCCAAAATCAAATTAAAAAGCTGGAGAAAATAGAAAAGCTAGAGAGACGAGAAAACAAAGAATAATCCACAAGTATCGTACTAGCTGTCCCGTGTCAGACACACGCCCAAACGTATCGATAATTATAAATGAGGAATGAGAGGTCGAAAGATCGAAAGAAATTTACTTAAAGATGAGTTTAAGTGGGTAATAATAATGAGTTATAATCAAAGTCAAAATTTATCTTCAATTATTTAAATTTAATAACAAATACAATTACAAAATTCAAATTGTACATTATTTATAGCTATAAAATACATATATTTTATTAAATTTAAATAATGTGTTATTTAACGATTGGCAATCCGTACTTGCTTCAATTTGTCTGAATTCAAACTTGAACGCATGATCAATAGCAAAGAAGAGGGCCTTAGCTTCGGCCTGCAAGACGAACTTACTCCAGAAAAAAATGTCTTGAATATTATCTTCACATGCCCTGAGACTTATCTTCACATCCCCTGAGATTTGTTTAAGGTGGTTCTCTTAAATCCTGTTTTCCTTGGTCATAACTAAGACTCGTAGTTTCTTGACGATTCTTGTCTTGAATATTATATTAGCAGCAATCGCCATTGTTGTAACCTTTGCTGGAATCCATAAAAACAATGCCGCCCATTGCAGAAAGCAAAGGTAAACCCGGATTGGCGCGAGTACTGACATCTACTCTCTTTCCCTGATCTGTTACACAATTAGTCTCACTTTAGAGTCGATGCAATTAATTAACACTCTCGCGTTAGGTATTTAGGTCCATGGTTGCTGCCATTATATTCACTGATTGTTGATGGTTTTCTTTCTTTTTCAGATAGAGGTATCGCTGGGCAGCACAGGGAACTTAGACAAACTGATGGCTGATGCAGTAGCGGAAGAAATAGATATCAAAGACAATGGACAGCGGAACTAAATAAGAATGCTTTTTTGTTGCAGTGCTTAGTTTCTGTCATATTTGAAAATTCCTTGTTCATATTTTTTTCTTTTATGTCTCTAACGATATCATTAACATACAATCACGATGTTTTTATTCCCAATTAAGTAGTCTCTTTGTGCCAAAACTGAATTTCCCTAGCACACAAGTGTTTTTATGCTACGCTTTAAGGTTTATTTGGCGTGCATGCGTCGTGTAAATGAGACTGTTGGCGTGAGTCTGTCGCATACAAAAAAAATAATTGAGATACCTGGTACCAAACATTCTTCCATTATAAACTGTATATAAACCATATTGTTGAACTGTCGGGCTTATATTAACAGTAGGATTTACAAAAAGCAGTTTCCTTTCTCATAATTTCAATGTCTGTATTTAAACATCAATTTACAAAGTAATACGTATACTAATTTGCAAAGAAGTCACCGCCACCGAAGCAAAAATATTATGCTCTGCTCCAGTAGACAGAGATGGTAGTCCGACAGTTCCAGATCCCAAATTCCGGTGATCTGGGTCGTAACGAAGCAGTTAAAATTGCTTCATTCCACACAATCGCAGCCTGCGATTTCAGTACAAACCAGTTTTCTTAATCGATTTATAGTCACAAAGCACAAATAAACATGTTCTTCAAGCTCAACAAGTTCCTGACCAAACACATCTTCGTGCTTAAGAAGTTCCTTCATGGTTTCCTTCACCACTTGTTGATTATCACCGTTTCTTACACACAACTCCGCAATAGCCTTTCTATGCTCAACCTCGCCTTGAACCCTTGCCGTAAGCCTGCCTATTGTATCAAAATCATTCATCAGAATGTAACTTCCCCTTGCTGTGACATCCAACTGATTTACCAACTGTTCTGGGATACTTGGCTTTCGCAGCCTCTTCCAATCGATATTTTTCAGCAGGATTGGCAGTAAAAATAATACCGGTACAGCTACTAACCCTATGCCACTGTGTAATAACACGGGTAGCAAAGCCGTCACAATGGCGGAGTAAGCAACGAGTAGGCCAAAACCTGCAAATTTCTTGCAGAATTTAATGATTTTCTGTTTTCGTTTGATTTTCCTCATTTTCGAGGTCAGCTTTTCAAGCAACTTAGAATGACCCTCCTGAATTTTTCGGAAATCTATTGGTGCCCTGGACAAAGGATTGCTCATCTTAGCAAATGAAGCTAATTCACGAATTAGCATCTCCTTATTTCTTTCTTGAACACACGATGATAATAACATTTCGACTTGTCGTTTCATAAAACTATTGTTGCCCCGGGTTGTTTGGATTTCCCGGAGTAGCATTTCACATACACTGTAGGCCTCTTGTGTTGTATTAAAGTATTCCTCTAATAAGCATTTGACTTTAGACGATTTTATGGAGTTGAGCACTAAGTCCTGTTTCGGCTCTAGAAGGCAGGTGCGGAAATTGGTTTTAGAGTTGACAGAAAAGGACGTCGACGATAATGATGAGAATGACCGTGTTGATGTGGACTTGGTACTCTTCGATGATGTGAAACGAGATGAAGGCCGTTTGTGTAATAGCGATTGAAATTTCGAGAAGATATCGAGGTATGATTTTGACTTAAACGCTTCCTTGTACTCCTCACTAACATTTAGACTCTCGTGTAAGCTTTCTTCGAATTCCTGGTCTTTCATCTTAGAACTTCCTGATAAAACAAAATAATCAAATTAAATATACATATAACAAAATTTACAACAATATGATGATTAACTAACAAATAATCATATGGAGAATAATTAACACTATTAATATTAACAACGGCTAGTAAATTTGAAAATAAACATAAACCCACAAAAAAACTACAATTAATTAGGTCAATCTGTAGTATCTAACACTTAATTAATTAAATTAGCAAACAACGGCTAGCAATATTAAGGAAAAATACGAGATTAACGAAACAACAATTGAATTAAATCAACCAAATTACAACAAGTATAAACGAAATTAATACTAACCTTCTTTCGAATGTGACGAAAATTTGAACTTTGGCTTGAATTTCAATTTTATCAGAGTAAAAATAATGGGATCTGATTATTTCTTTCAGAATTGGGAATTAGGGTTTCAAAATTGTGATTATCAGTAGAGAGAATTGAGAAATTGAGATGATGGAAAAGGGCGCGTTTTTTTTTTCAGTTTTACAGCTAATATTCGTAGATTTGGTTCACCGACTAACTTATTAATTAATGTCATACTTATACTCATCAGTCATCATAACTCGAATTAGATTATCGGTTCGAGTGTTAGGACTATGTTACTTTGACTCGGCTCTAAGGGTCGGTCACGGGTGCATATCCAAGTGTTTAATACGGTTATTTTATAAAGAATTATCAAGTTTTTGGTCTAAAATGAAGTGTCTAAGTGTTATACCATTGTCCAAGGATCGAGTGTCGGACACGGGCACGTGAGCTCATATGAAGTGTCGAAGTAACATATATAGGTGTTGGACCATTTTTTAAAAACATTTTTCTTATATTATATCTTCATATTCTATAATTATATTTACTTTAAATTATACGTTATTTTGATATTTGCATTTTATATATTTATATCATTAAAAAAAACCAATATATAATTATTTATAATTTAGACTTTAAAAGATGAAAAAGAAAAAGAAGTTATGACAAATAAACTTTGTCAAATTCGGTTTTTAAGTTACCTCGAGCCTAGCCTGAGTTTGAGTTTTTCCAAACTCGTAACTGATTTGAAACAACTCGACTCACAAGTGGCCCGATTTATGTCCAGAACTAGCTAATTTAAAGCTACATTTAATATTATTACATTAATTTCAACCAAGTCAATAACGATCATACCTTAAAACACTCATATATGTACAACGATTTTTCTAACGTGTGCCCTTAGGGCACACATTAATAATTTAAATGTGGAAATATTTACTAGATATTCTATTAAAATATTGAAGTATAAACTCATTTTTACCATAATTCAACCCTTTATTTTAAGCATTATAATGCGACATGTGCCGCAATTAGGATATTTTAGAAACCTCCATATGGTAGTCTTTGAATAACCCTTTAGTGATTTTTTGTTAATTAACCCGAACTAACCCATCAATAGACCTATCAAATTTTGACCTAATCTGACCTGACCCGTTTTTCTAGGACCAAGACCCAAAAATTTCGATCCGGCGATCCGTTTGACCCGAACCCGAAATAACCCGTTAATTTATGGTCAAAACCCGACCTAAGAGGGCCGTAGGTAAATCAGAAATTTATTAAAATATTCATATTTATATATTATATTTCAAAATAAATGGTTAATAAATTATTATTCGAAGTACTTAAAAGTACAGATACAATTAAAAATCAAGCTTATATAACTTTTATAATAATTAATAATAAAATAATTATTAAAATATTTTATTTTAATAATTATGTAATTATAATTAATGTAATCATTAAATATGATTAAAACATTAATTTTCAAAAGATTTTACATTTTTTTTTTGATAAAAAAAATTGAAAAAAAGGTGTTAAGCTAGTTTGTTGATGATGACATGGCTAATTAATATGTGCCTCTTAGTTAAGTTTTCAGGAAAATTATGAATCTCCAATCAAGACTTAATCAATTATGAATCTCCAAGCAAGATTTGTTGAAGTGTTGATGAAGTGTTGAATGCCCAAGAAAGTCGAGTTGTAATGAGTCATCTAATTGTAAAGATAGAAGAGTATGATACTTACAATTGCAACAATCCCTGCAACCGTAACCTCATCTGTTCAATAACAGTGAGCTCGACTGTTGCTTATGTCTGACATTCTTTAATCATTCAATTTGAAAGCTTCAATCGATTTCACTTGGAAATGAATGTCAATTGTTTTGAAATGATTTGCAACTTGTTTGAAAAAGGATGAGAAGGAATCTTTTTGAAAAGCTTCTTCCTTAAATTGTATAGACAATCTTTTCTTCACAAAAAGCAAAACTTGGTTTGTCTCTTAAAGTGTTTGTCATCTTATGATTTTCACCCTTGGAAAATCAAAGGGTAAAACTCTTTTTCTGATGTCTTGAGCAGCCCACCCTTCCCCTTGTCTTTGATATTTTGTCACTTATAAAAACCCTAGTCAAAGAACATCCATTTTTCTCACATGTTTGAGAGTGGACTCTCTCAAGGCATTTCTTTAACCATTTTCAAATCATTTCTTCCTCTATAAATAAGAGAACATTCATCTCTCATTTCCTTAAGACTTTCCAGAGAAAACAAACACATCTCATTGCAAATTGTCTTCAAAGGTTTAAGCTTTTAATCTTTGCAAAATTTCTTCAAAGTTTTCAAAAGTCTCAGACATGACAACTGTTGCCTTAAGTATTGTACTCTTTTATCTAGGATAGTTAGATCTTAATGAATTCACCTTCATTCTTTTCACAATAACAAAATCATGGAATTTGATCTTGTAATTTTCTTAGATAAAGAGTCGAGTTTGAGACGGGGTAGTCTTAAACTCATTTCGCAATCGGAGTAGGTTGTTGGTCCTTTTTATTGTAAGGGTCTTAAGTAGTCGGAGTAGATTACTTAATTGAATCAATAAGAAGAAGATTGGACGTAGGCCTTTTAATTGGCTGAACCAATAAAAACTCTTGTGTTAATCTTTCGACTATTTTAATTTCCGCTTCACTTTACTTTACTCCTTTATTTCGTATTATATTCTAAAGCAACAGTCGTTCTGTAGCCTTTACTTCATCTGCTAAGACGAACAAGTAACAGTCAGACTTACTGTCACATTCGGTTTACAACAACTTTCTAATTAAGTAATACACTCTTGATAACTCAATTCATTTGGTGTATCCACTTATTCCTCTCAAGGGCAATAATCAACTTTCTTTGATCAATAACTATTAAGTTGAAAATTTTAAAGTAGTACCTAATTCACTCCCTCTCCCTCTTAGGTACTTGGAATCCAAACCTTTCAAAAGGCATTAGAGACTATTTCTTGATCCGTATTCTGACCAAAACCCGACATGTGACCCGTATATCCCGACCCGTATTATGACCTGACCCGTATCACCCGACCCGGGACCCAGCCCGTTTTGACATGTCTACCCGACTATAATAAACCTGAGCCGAACTAACCCGACCTGAAATAACTACTGACCCAAAAAATAGCTTAATGTTGCGAATTCACACGACTGGGTATATGGCTGTCATAGGGCTGCCGTTGTTGATAATCATATATGTCACTGGCTGATTTGGCGTCCATACAGACATAAGCATCAAATTGTTTGTTTCGATCTTTGTATTGAAGATTGGACATGAGAAGTTCTTTGCCTGATTATGATGAAACCCTCGTGACAATTCTGGTTGTTCTCACCCATATACACGCCAAAATATTAACAGAGTTTTGATGGTTAGACTTAGGCTTAATCTTACAGACTCTAGCTAATCAAGCTCACATCAAATCATTTACACTCTAGTTCGATGAGGTTAGAACATTTTCAAGTGTATAACAGACATTTTAGCTTTTAATAGACGAACTCAAACCAAAACTAAAGTAGATGAGTAGCTTGGTGTTTCACGGTATAAACTTCCCGTGCCTTTTAGTCACATGAATATGATACCATGTATCGAGTTTATACTCTAACACAAATAAGCACACAAAAAAAACAATAATGTAAACTAAATATTTCAAAATTTTCATTGATTGATTGTGCCATAGTTTCCAAATTTCATCATCGTCACTACTCGAATTGCTCGTACTCCTCGACCTCACAAATTTATATACCAACGGATATGGACACAAGACTTCCTTTAGCCAAACATGCCTCAAATAAACGACCAACTCCATGAACATCATGGATTTCGTGACATATAGACGATTTTTCTCTATTAGTGTTGCGTCAAAAAATCCGCTTCTTACCTTTATGCAATTCGCAAACCCACGCTTTCGAGTTTGGTCCTCTGCCATAAGCCAAGGGAACTGACAGTTTATCCGAGAACTTGAACAACTTAACCCACGACTGTACAATTCCATATTCCTTCATAACCCACAAATTATAACCAGCTTGGCTTGTACACCATTAAAAACCTGTCTAAATCCTTAAATTAGTCACGTTGTTTTTTGTACCAAAGATTGAAACGATAGACAAAGAAAAGAAGAATCCAAACTCGTATCATTGGATTCATCGTAGTTAGGTAACGGAACGTCTTAATGAGAATTTGTGTTTACGTTATCTATTATTTCAAGGCTTGTGGCCTTTGTGGTTTCTATCAACATAAAACCTTAAGCTAATTTCATATGCTGATTTCACACCTTGTACTCAGTAACTTTTCCCAATGTACTTTCACTAACAAAGATGAGTTTAGCTCTTCCTAGATAAGAAACAGATTCGTATTCTGAGTTGTATAAGGATTAAGGAATACCTGCAATGGATCGGAGAGCGGGAAAACTTAAATTCTAAGATTGTGAATGAGGAGTTTTGCTAAGATTGACAATGTGTTGATTCATTGATAAGAAATACACCTCATTTACGGACAATGATTGTTTGGTTTTTCTGGAGAGCTTCCTTTTTCTCCCGGGAACCTTGGTTTTGCGTAGGCTTCGTAATTTTCAGTTGTTACTTGTTAGCGTGATTGAGGGTAGCTATGAGTACAAATTATAGATAACTATTGCATTTCTTCGTTCCACTCAATCTCAGCCTGCTGCTTACAGAGGTAGTCCCAGGATCCACATCTATACTATCGCCTTGTCTCTAATACTTAACTACATTATATAAAAGGAACCACAATGTTATGTTTAATTGTCGAGCTTATATTAACAGTAGGATTAACAAAAAACACTTTCTTTTCTCATAATTTCATTGTTTGTATTTACACTGATAAAAGTAACATCAATTTACAAACTAATTCAATGCTAGGGAAGACAGAGATGGTAGTCCGACGGTTCCAGATCCCAAATTCCGGTGATTTAGGTCGTAACGAAGCAGTTAAAATTGCTTCATTCCACACAATCTCAGCCTGCGATTGTAGTACAAACCAGTTTTCTTAATCGATTTATAGTCACAAAGCACAAATAAACATGTTCTTCAAGCTCATCAAGTTCCCGACCAAACACATCTTCGTGCTTAAGAAGTTCCTTCATGGTTTCCTTGACCATTTGTTGATTATCACCGTTTCTTACACACAACTCCGCAATAGCCTTTATATGCTCAACCTCGCCTTGAACCCTTGTCGCAAGCCTGCCTATTGTATTGAAATCATTCATCAGAATGTAACTTCCCCTTGCTATGACATCCAACTGATTTACCAACTGTTGAGTGATACTTGGCTTTCGCAGCCTCTTCCAATCGATATTTTTCAGCAGGATTGGCAGTAGAAATAATACCGGTACAGCTACTAACCATATGCCAATGTGTAATAACACAGGTAGCAAAGCCGTAACAATGGCCGAGTAAGCAACGAGTAGGCCAAAACCTGCAAATTTCTTGCAGAACTTAATGATTTTCTGTTTTCGTTTGATTTTCCTCATTTTCGAGGTCAGCTTTTTTAGCAACATAGAATGACCCTCGTGAATTTTTCGGAAATCAATTGGTGCCCTGGACAAAGTATTGCTCATCTTAGCAAATGATTCTAATTCACGAATTAGCATCTCGTTATTTCTTTCTTGAACACGCGATGATAATAACATTTGGACCCGTTATTTCATAAAATTGTTGTTGCACCGGGTTTTTTGGATTTCTCCGAGGAGCATTTCACATACAATGTAGGCCTCTTGTGTTGTAATAAAGTATTCTTCCAATAAGCATTTGACTTTAGACGATTTTATGGAGTCGAGCACTACTTCCTGTTTCGGCTCTAGAAGGCAGGTGCATAATTTGATTATAGAGTTGACAGAAAAGGACGTCGATGATAATGATGAGAATGACCTTGTTGATGTCGACTTGGTACTCTTCGATGATGTGAAACGAGAGGAAGGCCGTTTGTGTAATAGCGATTGAAATATCGAGAATATATCGAGGTATGATTTTGACTTAAAGGCTTCCTTGTACTCCTCACTAACATTAAGACTCTCGTGTAAGCTTTCTTGTGTTTCCTTGTCTTTCATCTTAGAACTTCCTGATAAAACAAATAATAAAATTAAATATAAATATAAAATAATTGTATATAACAAATTTAAGAACAATATAATGATTACCTAACAAATAATCATATGGAGAATAATTAACACTGCTAGTAAAAACAACGGCTAGTAAATTTGAAAATAAACATAAACTGTTAAGAGTATAAACAATACAACCAGAACAACTTGCCTTTCATATTCAATCTAACAGCAAATATATACAAGAGGTAAGCTTAGGTTAGGAAACCCAAAAGCCCAAAATAATGACAGTACTAAAGGCAGAAGTAATGGCCTAATTAATCAATAATAATAATGAGAGACTGTTACCCCCCTCAAGAGGGAGCATAAGGATTATAGACACCCAACTTGCTAATTAACGATGCAAACTGTGAAAAGCCAAAAGCTTTGGTTAAGACATCCGACAACTGAACACTAGTAGGGACATAAGTCAGTGTAATCAACCCATCTTGAATGGCATCACGAACGAAGTGGCAATCAATTTCTATATGCTTTGTACGTTCATGAAAGACCGGATTTCGAGCAATGTGTAGTGCAGACTGACTGTCACAGGAAATGATCCAAAAATGATGAGATGGTCAATATTGGTCGAATCAACAGTCATAGGGACTGTTACAAAGTTCAACAAGGCTCGCGGATTTTTAATTCAACTCGGAATAGGAATCAAATAAGATAATATTATTATTATTAGGCTGAATAAAGGGTTTCCTAAAATCGGTATTATTAGTTTTCCTAATTGTAATAGTAGTATTTTATTTCCTTGTTTATTTAGGAGTCTAGTTTATTTCCTAATTCTGGTTAGATTAAAATAAGGCAACTAGGCAACTAGGTAAGTTAATAGCTAGTATAAATAGAAGTCATGTGTATTGCTTATTGATAGACATTGAATGAATAAGAAATAATTAAAGCAGAAGCTTTTGGTGTTTGCAAGTTTTGTAAACATAGGATCGACGCGTTTCATTCCGACATTGTTCTTGTAAAGATCTCAAAAATTAACACGATTGATAGCAATAGGTCTTGCGATTCAATCACCATTGTTCGAACTATAGGTCTAGTTCGCGCAAATATCCCATTGTTTTGAGATCTTTACGGATTTCAAAGCAAATATCCCTTATTTTATTATTCTTTAAAACTGTTTCCGCTGCAAGTTAACGAACCTTATTCTTTCGGAGTAATTTTCGTATCAGGAAACACGAATAGCAGCGGAAGATGACACCCCCAAATCTTCTAAGAGACACGTCAACCATTTTAACTCACAAGTAATAGCGGCCAAGGAGTGATACTCAGCTTCGGCGGACGAACGAGACACGGTGGGTTGTTTCTTGGTCTTCCACGATACAATAGAGGAACCAAGGAACACAAGCCAGCCCGTGAGAGAACGACGAGTGGTGGGGTACAATCCGAGTCGCACCAACCTGCGAGAAGTAAATTGCAGTCAGCCCGAAGAAGAATTCCTTGCCCAGGTGTGCCTTTGATGTATCGGACAGCCCGCAATGCCGCCTCCCAATGAACAAGACGCGGTGCATTCATAAATTGGGACAAGATATGGACGACATAGGTGAGATCCGGGCAAGTGACGGACAAGTATACCAACCGCCCAACCAACCGACGGTAGGTGCCAGGATTCGACAATAAAGGGCTGGTCGAGGTTCCCAGGCGATGGTTCTGTTCTATAGGAGTGGTACACGGTTTACTCCCCAAGTTCCCACTTTCGGATACGACATCCAATGCATATTTACGTTGGCATAAAAAAATACCATCATTGTTCCGAGCAACCTCGATACCCAAGAAGTATTTTAACACCCCCAGATCCTTCATATGAAAACACGAATGAAGGTATGTTTTAAAATCCTCCACGGCCTTTAAGTTGTTCCCGGAAAGAATAAGATCATCAACGTAGATGAGCACATTAAGACGGGTGTCCCCACGAACAAGAGTGAACAAGGAATAATCGAAGTAACTTTGTGTAAACCCGTATGACTTCAACGCAGTACCCAATTTTGCAAACCAACAACGAGGGGCCTGCTTGAGGCCGTACAACGACTTACGAAGTTTGCACACCATGCCTGTAGTGGTATGAAACCCAGGTGGAACTTGCATATATACTTCTTCATCGAGATCCCCGTGAAGGAAGGTATTGTGTACATCCATTTGGTGAATAATCCAGTTTCGGGCAGCAGCAACGGCAAGAAACGCACGCACAATGCTCATTTTTGCGACAGGGGCAAAAGTCTCATCGTAGTCGACTCCGACGGTTTGGTGATTGCCAAAGACAACCAAACGAGCTTTGAACCGTTCAATTGTCGCGTCGGACTTATATTTTATTTTATACAACCATTTGCTAACGAGAGCTTTCTTTCCCGGAGGCAACGGAACAAGCTCCCAAGTGTCATTTTTAACGAGAGCGCTCATTTCCGATTCCATTGCTTTGCGCCAATCTTCGCTTTCTACCGCTTCTTTAAAAGATTGTGGTTCTTTATATTCTGTAATAGCGGACAGGAAAGCACGATACTCCATAGAAAATTTATCACTAACAATGTAATTAACAAGAGGATACGGCGTACCTGAAAATGGGATGGAGACGGTGAGTTTTGACGCGGTGGACGGACAGTTTCTATGAACATTACCTCCCACAACATAGTCACGAAGATTGGTGTTAGGAATTTTACGACGATGTCCCCGTCCCAAAATATGCTCCTTCGTGTCCCCCACGTTTGTGGGTTGTTTCCCCCCGGTGACGGATGAAGGTGGCTCTACCTCCAATGCTGTGGGCTGCCCTAGCTCCTCTGCCGTGGGCTGCTCCACCTCCTCTGTCGTGGGCTGCTCCACTGTTTCGGTCACGATAGGTTGTGGGACAGAACCAGTGGGTTCACCGTCATCCCCAACCCAATCAACAACATATTCATCCATAGGGAGGGAAGACGAGGAGGGTAAGGGAACCAAATGGCTTCGGAATGGGAATTGGTCCTCATAAAAAGTAACATCCCGAGACACAAAGGAATCACAGGAATCCAAATCATACAAGTACCACCCTTTCTTACCCGACGGATACCCCAAAAATACGCACTTTCGGCTACGACTAGCGAATTTATCATGTTTACTCTTTTGATTATGCGCAAAGCACAGCGAACCAAAGACCTTAATGCGATCAAACGGAGGAGGTGTGTTAAAGAGCACCTCATACGGCGTTACACCACCAAGGATTACAGACGGTGTGCGGTTTATTAAGTGAGCCGCGGCCAGGGCACATTCGCCCCAGAATTTTATGGGAAGAGCAGCGTGGAAACGTAAAGCACGTGCCACGTTTAAAATGTGTTGATGTTTTCGCTCAACCCGACCATTTTGTTGGGGGTCCCGACACATGATGTTTGAAAAATAATGCCTTGTTCATCAAAGTATGTTTTAAGACAATTGAATTCCGTACCATTGTCGCTCCGAACAATTTTGATGAGTGCGAAAAACTGACGACGGGCCATAGCAACAAAGTGTATAAACCTGTTATGCACATCAGTTTTGGCTTTCAACAAATAGATCCATACACCACGCGAAAAGTCATCCACAACCGTAAGGAAATAGCGAGAACCATTAGATGAAGGTGGGTCATAAGGGCCCTAAATATCACAATGTATGAGTTCAAAAACACAAGTACTTTTATTATTACTGTGAGGAAAACTGGTACGAACATGCTTGGAGCGGTGACAAACCTCACACGGTTTTGTCACATTATTTTTATTATGACGAAGAAAAGGCAGTAACTTTAGAACTTTCTTCGAAGGGTGACCCAACCGATGGTGCCACAACAAAACAGAAGAATCAGCAACAACAGTATTAGTGACTATATCGTTCGTTTGACGCAAGTAATAGAGTCCGTCCACCCGCTCACCCGTTCCAATCACCATTTTCGTATGCCGGTCCTGTATGGTACACACATAAGCATCAGTGAAAATTTCACAATTCAGAGCATCTGTCAACTGGGATGCCGAGATTAAATTACAATGTAACTTTGGAACATATAGAACGGGGTAAAGAGAAACCAGGGGCGTAAGATTTACACTTCCCACATGTGAGGCACGGATTTGTGTACCATCAGGAAGTCCAACCGCACGGCTGGGAACCTACTGCAAGTCAAATAATATATTGGAATTACCCGTAACATGATGGGAGCACCCCGTGTCAATGAGCCACTTACCAGAAAAATTATGATTAGGCGTACCATAGACCGTCAGTCCATCTGCAACAGTCCCATCGACAGCCGCGGCACGAACAGTACCACTGCGGCCTCCTCCTCGGCCATAACTACCACGCCCAGAAACAGAGCCCCCCCCCCGGCCAGAGCCTGTTTTAGGAGAATTGAGAATTAAGAATTGAGATGATCGGAAAAGGGCGCGTTTTATTTATTTCAAGTTAGGATATGTTGACGTTTTACAGCTAAGATTGATATATACAAATTTGGTCCACCGACTATATAAAATGTAGAAATTGTGATTTACCACGGCTATTGTTTTATTTTCGGAAAATTTTCACGGTATCCCAGAACAATGAAATTTTGCTTTAAATACCCAAAATTTTGCTGCGAAAAACCTAAAAAGACTGTAACTTGTGTTTAAAAAATCGGAAAATGACGATTTTTTTTCAAATTGTTCATCTTTCCGAGTATTACGATTTAGGAAAAAAAATTGGCGAGTTCGGAACTCGTGACCAAGAGATACGGTCACTCAAAGTTTGTTCGGTGAAAATAACTTTGACATACGAAAACTCCTAGCCACGGGATCCAAATACGACAATTTTTTTTTTTCAAATCGGAGCTCTCGAAAAAATCAATGATTTGAAAAAAAAATCGTCATTTTATGAGTTGTAAACCCGAGTTATGGCCACTTAAAGTTTCTCGGGTCAAAATTTTGGGTATTTCGGGCAAACTATCAAAGTACGGGGGTACCGTGGGAATTTTCCGTTTTATTTTTCACAAATTAACCCTATTAAGTTCACTTTACAAATTACCAACTACTATTCATAATTATTATCCCCACCAATTTTACGTATTTTACATCATATTGACGTTTTTGTGCAATTTTTACTCTATTTCAATTGAACAATTTTCGGATATTTGTAATGACCAAATTACCCTTATTTTGTTTCACTAACTCATCTTATATCCTATTATTATCCTATTTAAACAGAACTCTCAACCCCCAAACCTAGAAGAATCGTCATCTTGAATTGAGTACCTAAAAGTTGCAATTACACAAAACGTCAATATTATGTAAACTACGTTAAAATGGCGGGGATAAAAATGAAAAGTAGGTGGTATTTGTAAAGTTGAACTAAATAGGTAGTAATAGGTAAAAGCGCAACAAAATAGGTGGTAAATCACTATTTTTCTTAAAATGAATGTCAAACTTAAACTCATCAAAGGTCGAAATTAGGATATCATTTGGACATCTTTTTAATCTTTTTTTCCGTATAAATTCATAATCTATAATTATATTTATTTAAAATTGAAATGCTATTTTTGATATTCGTGTTTTATATATTTATATTATTGTGTACCAAAAAATATATATATTTATATTATTAATAAAGAACTAATAAACATTTATTTACAATTAGACTTTAAATGATGAAAAAGGAAAAAAAATTACGATAATTTAACTCCGCCAATACGATCTTTATGTTATCTCGAGCCTAGTCGAGCATAAGTAATAATCTATAATAATAATAATGATTTGGGTGAGTAAATTAAGGACCAGATTGGAAAAATGAATTGGACAAGACCATTTGGTCTGGACCAAAGCTGGACCGGATTGTTTTAGGTCTGGCCCTCGGTTCACATTTTCTTAGGTTTCGACCTTCGGTCCGCTCCGTTCTAGGACTGGTTAATTTAGGTATGTACCGAATTGACCGAATTATAGCTTTTGAAGGATAATAATCATTTTTGTCTTCAAAAGACATAAATTAATATTAACAATTAATTTTCTAAATAACAATCGTTTATTACTCTATGTGATTAATTTAGCGGACTCTATATGTATGATACCATATGCAAAATAGTGGGAAAAAATTAGTTTAGGTCCATTTCGATCAAAGACCGGACCGAACCAAATATGTCATGTTTGGTCTGGTCCAAGACCAAAAGTTTCAGGTTAGGTCTTCAGTCCATGAAAATTTACTTTTCGGTATTCGGTCCGGTCCGATCTTGGAACGTTGCTTTGACCCACTATAACCTGACCCAAATGATTATTGTTGCAAACGGATTATTATCCTTGAATAACTTGCAAATAGTTGACCCGAATCTAACCTGACACCGAAACTCAAGACCCGAGCTTGACCCGAAATCTGAATTGACCAGACCCAAATGTTTATTGTTGAGGGTGAGAGTCTAGTGGTGGTGCTACTCCGTAGCCACAACGCTACTCCGCGTCATCTCGAGCACCATCACCGCATTGCACCTTGCGGTCCCAAGCCGACGCGTTGGCACTGATACCACTTATTGAGTTTTCCGTAACGGGTTATAAAATTAGGTGCAGGAGACCGCTCCATAAGCAATTGAGGTTTTATCTTAAAAACCAATTGGTGATAGGGGGAGTAGTCCACTTCACTCATATGCTATCAATGTGGATAATGTCTCACACACATATGGGAAGAGACTACAACAATAATGAGTCGGGTCAATTCGGGGGTCAGGTCAAGCTCGGGTCTTGAGTTTGGATGTCGGTGGGTTTCAAGTCGGGTCTACTTTTAACCGTGGCCATAATTGTGTAAGAAGATGATCAAAATGTTGACAGTACATGTAAACGCTTGAAACTTCTGACATTTAATGTTTCAAACTGCCAAACTGAGGTTAATTAACTTCTAAGAGTTGGTTGTGTGATCTATGCAGAGATCACAACGTCCACTGTCGATATCAAGGATGATTCAAGAGGGAGCCCAGTGCAGAAAGCGAAGGTAAACTTTGATTGGGGTGAATATCGTCAATGCACTAATTAAAACTCTCGTGCTATCAGGTATTTATGTCCATGTTTGCTGCCGTTATATCGCTGATTGTTGGTGGCCTGTCTTATATTTTCAGATGGGGATATTGTTTTGCAAGACAGAGGAACTTGACAAATTGATGGCAGCGGCATGTCACGAGATGATAACTTTACACCCAAAGATCACACTCGTGTGCTACCTAACTTGCGGTCCGTTGCAAGCTAAGTCAAGCAAGACCCTTTATGCTAGGCAATGCCTAAGTCGATGGACAAAGAAGTGTTAGCTTGAGAACAAGAAGACTAAGACACTTAGAGTTTGGAAAGGTTGCTTTTATTATGAACACTTCAAGTATACAATGAGAGTTTGTGTGAATGCTTTTTTTGATGATCCCAAATGAATGTCAAGGACCCCTATTTATAGGATTCCTAGGAAAGTTCTAGTCTCTACAAGTCCTAGCACGTTCTACACTATTCTACTAGTTACAAAGCTTCCTAGTATATACAAGACTTGTCTAGAATACTCTAGTATGTACAAGATATGCCTAGAGATATCTAGATGGTTCCGCCATGTCCTAGCTTGTTCCGGAATGGTCCGGAATGTTCCAGAGGTCTCCGGTCCGTGCTAGAATCTCCTTTGTGCTCCTGGAAGTTTCTAGAAGTTTCCGGGCTATTCTAGATTAGTCTTCACATTTCCGGAATTTTCTAGACAACCTCCTTATGCTTGAAAGTGTAGAAAATTCTAGGGAAAGAAGCCACCCGTGACAGGCAGTAGCAGTAGAAATAGGTGGTTCTCTTTAGTTCGGCTAGCATACATACCCTGTGGTTTGTTGTTTAAGGGTGTTCTCTTTAATCCTGTTTTCCTTGGTCATAACTAAGACGCGTACTAAGACTCCTAGTTTCTTGACTATTCTTCCACTGAATATTATTTTCGCAGCAATCGCCACTGTTGTTACCATTGCTGAAATCCTTAAAAACAATGGACTGGCTGTTGAGAAGAGTAAGTATTCGTGTTTATTTTAATTTCTGACATCTACTCTTTCTCTGATTTGTTACGCAGTTGGTATTTAGGTCTATATTTGTTGCCGTTATATTCTCTGATTGTTGGTAGTCCGTCTTTCCTTTCAAGATAGACATATCGTTGGGCAAGACAGAAAACTACGACAAATTGATGGCAGCTACAGTAGCGGAAGAAATAGACATCAAAGACAATGAAGAGCCGAACTAAATAAGAATGCTTCTTTGTTATAGTGCTTAGTTATGGTTATGTTTGATAATTCCTTGTTCATATTTTTTCTTTTATGTCTCTAAGGATATAATCAACTTACGATCACGATGTTCTTATTCCCAAGTAAGTATTCTTTCTTTGTGCCAAAACTAAAACTGCACACACGTGTTTTTATGCTACGCTTTAAGGTTGATTTGGTGTGCGTGGTGTAAATGAGATTTTCCTGTTGCATACAAAAAAAAATTGAGATACCTGGTACCAAAAATCCTTCCATTATACTCTGTATATAAACCAGATTGTTGAACTGTCGAGCTTATATTAACAGTAGGATTTACAAAAAGCAGTTTCCTTTCTTCTTAATTTCAATGTCTATATTTACACATCAAATTACAAAGAAATACGTATACTAATCTGAAAAGAAGTCGCAGCCATCGAAGCAAAAATAATTTGCACTGCTCCAGTAGACAGTCAGACAGAGATGGTAGTCCGACAGTTCCAGATCCCGAATTCCTAGCTTGTTCCGGAATGGTCCGGAATGTTCCAGAGGTCTCCGGTCCGTGCTAGAATCTCCTTTGTGCTCCTGGAAGTTTCTAGAAGTTTCCGGGCTATTCTAGATTAGTCTTCACATTTCCGGAATTCTCTAGACAACCTCCTTATGCTTGAAAGTGTAGAAAATTCTAGGGAAAGAAGCCACCCGTGACATTCTCCCCCACCTGAATCGTTGACGCCCTCGTCACGGAGTTCCATCGAAGCGCTGGAGTAAGTCTTTGAATTGCCAAAGGTCTGCCTCCTTTTCCCATGACGCCTCGCTGTCGGGTTGTCCCTTCCACTTGATTAAGAATTCTCGTTGCCTTGGGACTCCTCGCTTCCGTATGACTCGGTCCGCCAAGATTGTTTCGACTTCCTTGTCATAGGAAGTCACAACTGCTGTGGGAGCCCTTTGAGACTCCCCTCGGCTTGGATCCACCTCGTCTCCATGGTATGGTTTAAGCATGCTCACGTGGAACACGGGGTGAATCTTGAGTTTAGGTGGCAACTCAACTCGATACGACACCTTTCCGATCCTTTTGATGACCGGGAACGGTCCTTCATATTTTCGTACTAGTCCCTTATGCACGGATCGGAAGGCCTTGAATTGTTGCGGCAACAACTTCACCATGACCAAGTCACCTACTTGGTACTCCACGTGCCGGCGATGCTTGTCTGCCCATTTCTTCATCTTCTTTGAGGCCTTGTCCAAGTACGCCTTGGCTATGTCGAGTTGCTCGTTCCATCCTCTAGCCATCCGAAATGCTGCTGAGCTTTGGCCTGAATATCCGGTTGCAATGGCTTGAGGAGTTAAGGGTTGATATCCCGTCACTATCTCGAACGGGCTTTGTCCGGTTGACTCGGACTTTTGAAGATTATAAGAGAATTGGGCCACATCCATAAGCTTCGCCCAATCCTTCTGATTGGCACCCACAAAGTGCCGTAAGTATAACTCGAGAAGGGCATTGACTCTCTCGGTCTGCCCGTCCGTTTGTGGGTGAAAACTTGTCGAGAAGTGCAAGCTTGACCCCATCAATTTGAAAAGTTCCGTCCAAAACTTGGCTGTGAATCGAGGATCACGATCACTTACGATGCTTCGTGGTAGTCCCCAATACTTCACCATGTTTTTGAAGAATAGTCTTGCCGCTTCTTCACCCGTGCAGTCCCTTGGTGCTGGTATGAACGTCCCGTACTTTGATAGTCGATCCACCACGACTAAGATAGAACCGCACCCATCTGACTTGGGTAAGACCGAGATAAAGTCCATTGATATGCTTTCCCACGGCTTCTCTGGAGTCGGCAAGGGTTGTAGTAATCCGGCTGGGACTCTTTGTTCGTTCTTGTCTTGTTGGCATACAAGGCAAGTCTTCATATACGCTTCCACATCGTCCCGCATCTGTGGCCAATAGAATGATTGCTCGATCAAGGTCATCTTTGGATCCCCGGATGTCCAGCCCACTTGGAGTCATGGCACTCCTTCATTGCCTCTCGCCTCAAGTTTCCCCACTTTGGTAAGTATACGCGATGTCCCACCGTATAGAGGACACCGTCTTCAACCCAAAACCTTCGGGTTTTCCCCTCCTTAGCCAAATTCACCAAGCTCTTGGCTAAAGGGTCTTTGTCAAGTCCCTCCCGGACTTTCTCGATCATGTTGCTAGCCACACCACTAATGGCAGCTAACATGGTCTTTCGGCTTAGGGCGTCGGCAACCGTATTGATTTTCCCCGGTTTGTACTCCATAACATAGTCGAACTCTGCCAAGAAGTCCTGCCATCGTGCCTGCTTGGGAGTGAGCTTCTTTTGATTCTGAAAGTAGCTTGTAGCAACATTGTCAGTCTTGATCACGATCCGGCTCCCAAGTAGGTAATGCCTCCATATCCGCAAACAGTGAATGATCGCAGTCATCTCCTTGTCATGCACTGGATACCTCCTCTCTGCATCATTCAACTTCCGAGATTCAAATGCCACTGGGTGACCGTCTTGGACGAGCACTCCTCCAATAGCATAGTCGGATGCATCTGTGTGGACTTCAAATGGCTTGCTATAGTCGGGCAACGCCAACACTGGCTCCTCGGTTACCGCTCGTTTAAGCCCATCAAATGCCTCCTGGCATTTAGCGTCCCACGCCCATGAGACCTTCTTCTTCAATAGGTCGGTCAAGGGAGCAGCCTTGGCCGAGTAGCCTTGGATGAACCGGCGATAGTAATTTGCTAGCCCAAGGAAAGAACGTAGCTCCGACACGTTCTTTGGCGCTTCCCAGTCATTAATCGCCTTAATTTTGTCATGCTCCATCATAATTTGCCCGCCCCTTACTCGGTGCCCCAAGAAAGACACCTCCTCTTGTGGAAAAGAGCATTTTTCTAACTTGACATAGAGTTCCGCCTCTCGTAAGACTTGGAACACTTGTCGCAGGTGTTCGACATGCTCTTGCAAGTCATTTCTATACACCACAATATCATCAAGATGTACCACCACGAACTTGTCGAGGAACGGGTGAAATATCTTGTTCATTAGCGTACAAAATGTTGCTGGGGCGTTGGTGAGGCCAAACGACATTACTAAGAACTCGTATGACCCATATCGAGTCACACGTGTAGTCTTTGGCTCGTCACCCTCAGCGATACGCACTTGCCAATAACCAGATCGAAGGTCAAGTTTAGAGAAATACCTTGCCTTGCCCAATCGATCGAAGAGATCGGCTACCAAAGGGATCGGGTACTTATTCTTGACGGTGACCTTGTTCAAAGCCCGATAGTCGATGCACATGCGTAAGGACCCGTCATGCTTCTTCTGGAACAAGACTGGTGCGCCATATGGGGCCTTTGACAGCCTGATAAAGCCAGCATCCAAGAGTTCCTTGAGTTGTCTCCGCAACTCTTCTAATTCTGGTGGTGCCATTCTGTAAGGACCCATGGCTGGCGGTTTAGCTCCTGGCTCCAACTCAATCTCATGGTCCACCTCCCTCCTAGGTGGAAGTCTCTTAGGCAGCTCGGGCGGCATCACGTCTTGATTCTTCTTCAAGACCCTTTGAACCTCCATCGGCACCCCCGATGTTGATGAGGGTGTCTCCTCGACCATCGCCACCAAGTAAGTTGCCTCACCATGCTTTATACCCTTTTTGAGCTGGAGTGCGAACAACGCCTTCGCTTCAACTTGCTCACGTGTGACCAGAATTGATCGGGAATTGCCTTGACTAGTGATAGTCAAGGACCCATCCTTCTCGAACACCAACGGTTGCACTGAGTCGATAAACTCCATGCCAAGTACCATGGCGTAGTCATCCATGCTCACCACCGTAAAGTCGGCATTCCCCTCCCATTCACCCAAACGAAGGGGTACCTTCCGAACTACTCCATGAATAGGCATCGATGGAAGTTCATAGCCTTCATCGATCCTCCTTCCTTATGATATTTTAACCCCAACCTTGTGGCCTCCTCCTTGGTCACAAAGTTGTGGGTGGCACCACAATCAAACAACGACTTGGTGAGCTTCCCGTTTACGACCGCCTCTACAAATATTAAGCCACTTGAACGAGGAAGGACATCGAGCTTAGTAGGCTTACCTTCCACCTTCGGCTTCTCCTTGGCGATCTTGTTTAGAAACCGAAGAGATCCCATCCGTGCTTCGTCTTCGGAGCTAGTCTTCTCATCGTACGCGGACGCCATTGCATTCAACTTCTGCTTTTGTGGGCAATCCTGTACAAAGTGTGGCCCTCCGCATAGAAAGCAATCCCGGTTCTTAAGCTTGCTGTCCGAGAAAGACGTCTCCTTTGCCTTGCCCTTGTCCTTATACTTCGAAAACCTTGAAGTAGATGCGCCGCTAGACGAAGGAGTAGTGGCTCCCCCACCTTTCTCCTTGTTACCACTCTTCTTAACAAACCGATCGCGCCTTGGCTCCGTCTTTAGCTCGTATAGAGATTCTGCCACATTGATGGCCTCGGCTAAAGTCGACATTTCGACGCTTTAACTCTTGCTCGGCCCATCTTTTTAGTCCATCCATGAAGTATAGGAACGATAAGTGCTCCGGCATGTCCTCGATCTCTAGCAAGAGGGAGGATTATTGCTTTACGTACTCACGAATTGATCCCACATGCTTCAAGGCTCGTAATTTCTTCAAGGCTATCTCCTCGGCGTTGTCGGGGTAGAATTGCTTCTTGAAATCTCCCTTGAAGACATCCCAAGTATTAATGTGGCACAACCCCTTCTTCTCGTCGGCTTGTCGTCTCCTCCACCAAAGGATGACATCCTTGGCTAAGTACATCGTGGCACTCTTGATCTTCATGTCATCCTCGGTGATTTTGAGGGCATCAAAGTATTGCTCGAGTCCCCACAAGAAGTTGTCGATCTCCTTCGAGTCTCTTTTACCATTGTACTTCGTTGGTTCAGGAACTCGAATCTTTGGTGCCTCCCGAATGGTGGTCGTCCCTGCCACAGCAGCTCGATATAAGGCAAGGTCGGTCTTCGTCTCGGTTAGTTCGGCCGTTAAGGCTTGAACGTGGCCACGCAGTTCAGCCGTTTGCTTGGCCACTTCCTCCTGGACAATGTGAGCCATTTGCTCACGGAACATGTTTGCGAACTCCCCTCGCAAAGAACCAGCAAGCTCATTGATCACGCCTTGGACTTCCCCCTTGAGGTCTTGATTATCTTGCTCCAAACCCTTAACCTTTTCTTGAAGGTCTTCCATACTCTCCACGATCCCGGATAAGGCATCTTGGTGTTCTCCCACAGCGAGTTCCACCCGTGCTATCCGAGCATTAGTAGTCTCCTTCTTTTAAGGGTTAGTTCCCGTAGCCTTACCCCCAACCACTACGTCCTCCACCACGCTAGCACTTGCGTCATGTCCCGACATATTCCCCAACTATGGTCTTCGCGGGCGAACCTGCTCTGATACCACTTGTCACGAGATAATAACTTTACACCCAAAGATCACACTCGTGTGCTACCTAACTTGCGGTCCGTTGCAAGCTAAGTCAAGCAAGACCCTTTATGCTAGACAATGCCTAAGTCGATGGACAAAGAAGTGTTAGCTTGAGAACAAGAAGACTAAGACACTTAGAGTTTGGAAAGGTTGCTTTTATTATGAACACTTCAAGTATACAATGAGAGTTTGTGTGAATGCTTTTTTTGATGATCCCAAATGAATGCCAAGGACCCCTATTTATAGTATTCCTAGGAAAGTTCTAGTCTCTACAAGTCCTAGCACGTTCTACACTATTCTACTAGTTACAAAGCTTCCTAGTATATACAAGACTTGTCTAGAATACTCTAGTATGTACAAGATATGCTTAGAGATATCTATATGGTTCCGCCATGTCCTAGCTTGTTCCGAAATGGTTCGGAATGTTCCAGAGGTCTCCGGTCCGTGCTAGAATCTCCTTTGTGCTCCTGGAAGTTTCTAGAAGTTTCCGGGCTATTCTAGATTAGTCTTCACATTTCCGGAATTCTCTAGACAACCTCCTTATGCTTGAAAGTGTAGAAAATTCTAGGGAAAGAAGCCACTTGTGACAGGCAGTAGCAGTAGAAATAGGTGGTTCTCTTTAGTTTGGCTAGCACACATACCCTGTGGTTTGTTGTTTAAGGGTGTTCTCTTTAATCCGGTTTTCCTTGGTCATAACTAAGACGCGTACTAAGACTCGTAGTTTCTTGACTATTCTTCCACTGAATATTATTTTCGCAGCAATCGCCACTGTTGTTACCATTGCTGAAATCCTTAAAAACAATGGACTGGCTGTTGAGAAGAGTAAGTATTCGTGTTTATTTTAATTTCTGACATCTACTCTTTCTCTGATTTGTTACGCAGTTGGTATTTAGGTCTATATTTGTTGCCGTTATATTCTCTGATTGTTGGTAGTCCGTCTTTCCTTTCAAGATAGACATATCGTTGGGCAAGACAGAAAACTACGACAAATTGATGGCAGCTACAGTAGCGGAAGAAATAGACATCAAAGACAATGAAGAGCCGAACTAAATAAGAATGCTTCTTTGTTATAGTGCATAGTGACGGTTATGTTTGATAATTCCTTGTTCATATTTTTTCTTTTATGTCTCTAAGGATATAATCAACTTACGATCACGATGTTCTTATTCCCAACTAAGTATTCTTTCTTTGTGCCAAAACTGAAACTGCACACACGTGTTTTTATGCTACGCTTTAAGGTTTATTTGGTGTGCGTGGTGTAAATGAGATTTTCCTGTCGCATACAAAAAAAAATTGAGATACCTGGTACCAAAAATCTTTCCATTATACTCTGTATATAAACCAGATTGTTGAACTGTCGAGCTTATATTAACAGTAGGATTTACAAAAAGCAGTTTCCTTTCTTCTTAATTTCAATGTCTATATTTACACATCAAATTACAAAGTAATACGTATACTAATCTGAAAAGAAGTCGCAGCCACCGAAGCAAAAATAATTTGCACTGCTCCAGTAGATAGTCAGACAGAGATGGTAGTCCGACAGTTCCAGATCCCGAATTCCGGTGATTTGGGTCGTAAACGAAGCATTTAAAATTGCTTCATTCCACACAATCTCAGCCTGCGATTTCACTACAAACCAGTTTTCTTAATCGATTTATAGTCACAAAGCACAAATAAACATGTTCTTCAAGCTCATCAAGTTCCTGACTAAACACATCTTCGTGCTTAAGAAGTTCCTTCATGGTTTCCTTCACCACTTGTTGATTATCACCGTTTCTTACACACAACTCCGCAATAGCCTTTCTATGCTCAACCTCGCCTTGAACCCTTGCCGTAAGCCTGCCTGTTGAATCAAAATCATTCATCATAATGTAACTTCCCCTTGCTGTGACATCCAACTGATTTACCAACTGTTCTGGGATACTTGGCATTCGCAGCCTCTTCCAATCGATATTTTTCAGCAGGATTGGCAGTAGAAATAATACCGGTACAGCTACTAACCCTATGCCACTGTGTAATAACACGGGTAGCAAAGCCGTCACAATGGCAGAGTAAGCAACGAGTAGGCCAAAACCTGCAAATTTCTTGCAGAATTTAATGATCTTCTGTTTTCGTTTATTTTCCTCATTTTTGAGGTCAGCTTTTCAAGCAACTTAGAATGACCCTCGTGAATTTTTCGGAAATCTATTGATGCCCTGGACAAAGGATTGCTCATCTTAGCAAATGAAGCTAACTCACGAATTAGCATCTCCTTATTTCTTTCTTGAACACACGATGATAATAACATTTCGACTTGTCGTTTCATAAAACTATTGTTGCCCCGGGTTGTTTGGATTTCCCGGAGTAGCATTTCACATACACTGTAGGCCTCTTGTGTTGTATTAAAGTATTCCTCTAATAAGCATTTGACTTTAGACGATTTTATGGAGTTGAGCACTAAGTCCTGTTTCGGCTCTAGAAGGCAGGTGCGGAAATTTGTTTTAGAGTTGACAGAAAAGGACGTCGACGATAATGATGAGAATGACCGTGTTGATGTGGACTTGGTACTCTTCGATGATGTGAAACGAGATGAAGGCCGTTTGTGTAATAGCGATTGAAATTTCGAGAAGATATCGAGGTATGATTTTGACTTAAACGCTTCCTTGTACTCCTCACTAACATTTAGACTCTCGTGTAAGCTTTCTTCGAATTCCTTGTCTTTCATCTTAGAACTTCCTGATAAAACAAAATAATCAAATTAAATATACATATAACAAAATTAACAACAATATGATGATTAACTAACAAATAATCATATGGAGAATAATTAACACTATTAATATTAACAACGGCTAGTAAATTTGAAAATAAACATAAACCCACAAAAAACTACAATTAATTAGGTCAATCTGTAGTATCTAACACTTAATTAATTGAATTAGCAAACAACGGCTAGCAATATTAAGGAAAAATACGAGATTAACGAAACAACAATTGAATTAAATCAACCAAATTACAACAAGTATAAACGAAATTAATACTAACCTTCTTTCGAATGTGACGAAAATTTGAACATTGGCTTGAATTTCAATTTTATCAGAGTAAAAAGAATGGGATCTGATTATTTCTTTCAGAATTGGGAATTAGGGTTTCAAAATTGTGATTAACAGTAGAGAGAATTGAGAAATTGAGATGATGGAAAAGGGCGCGTTTTTTTTTTTTTTTTTTCAGTTTTACAACTAATATTCGTAGATTTGGTTCACCGACTAACTTATTAATTACGGAATTACTTTTTCACATACAGATTTTACTCTTTCACATAAACTTTTTCATTAAATTTCCTTAGCATACCCTTTTAGCCTTTTTTTCGTAATTATAATCCAGTTAACTCTTTTGTTTACACTTTCTTAAAAATCCAATCTAATTAATCTATAACCGCAAACAATGGATTATAATTCTTTGACTAGTGAACTAATTTTTCGTTTTTAGCAATTATTAATACGTATTATTGAAATTACTAGGTTTAATTTTAATGAAATTAATATGCAAAACAATTATTATTAATTAGGGTTTATGTGTTCCGAAAGGGCACGGTGGTTAGGGTGGTTGGCGGTTGCTATAAGCGCGGTGGCTAGGGGGTGGTCCAATGACGGTGGTGCAATGTGAATGCTGCGGTTATGGTGATGCGATGTGGGTGGGGCGTTGGTGAGGAGGGAAGATAAAGTGATGCGGTTAGTTTGTGTCGGAGTCGGGTTTTCGGTTGGAGGTACGACTGGAGGGGAGTGGGTGGTGCGAATAGGTGGAGGCTGGCCAGAGTGGTTGGCCTGGTTGTCAGCCGGGACAGGGATGATGGTGGTGCCGTGGTGGTGCTGTCGTGGGGAAGGGATGACTGGATTTCATCGTCTTGTTGCTGTTTGTTTTTCTTTTTTTTGTATAATATTAATTAGTTTGTCCGGAATCGATTACATAAAGCTTGGCCGGAGTGACGTTTGCCGGCGACTGATCGGAAGAGTTGACCGGAAATGATGAATGATAGTGGGGATGGGAGATAGGGGAAGAGAGGAAAAAATTAATTGGGTTAGTGAATGAAAAATGAGAAAGACAATTTTGTAAAAGTCGTATGTGAAAGAGTAAAATCCGTATGTGAAAAAGCACGTCCCATTAATTAATGTCATACTTATACTCATCAGTCATCATAACTTGAATTAGATTATCGGTTCGAGTGTTAGGACTATGTTACTTTGACTCGGCTCTAAGTGTCGGTCACGGGTGCATATCCAAGTGTTCAATACGGTTATTTTATAAAAAATTATCAAGTTTAAGGTCTAAAATGAAGTGTCTAAGTGTTATACCATTGTCCAAGGATCGAGTGTCGGACACGGGCACGTGAGCTCATATGAAGTGTCGAAATAACATATATAGGTGTTGGACCATTTTTTAAAAACATTTTTTCTTATATTATATCTTCATATTCTATAATTATATTTACTTTAAATTAGACGTTATTTTGATATTTGCATTTTATATATTTATATCATTAAAAAAAACCAATATATAATTATTGATAATTTAGACTTTAAAAGATGAAAAAGAAAAAGAAGTTATGATAAATAAACTTTGTCAAATTCGGTTTTTAAGTTACCTCGAGCCTAACCTGAGTTTGAGTTTTTCCAAACTCGTAACCGATTTGAAACAACTCGACTCACAAGTAGCCCGATTTATGTCCAGAACTAGCTAATTTAAAGCTACATTTAATATTATTACATTAATTTCAACCAAGTCAATAGTGATCATACCTTAAAACACTCATATATGTACAACGGTTTTTCTAACGTGTGCCCTTAGGGCACACATTAATAATTTAAATGTGGAAATATTTACTAGATATTCTATTAAAATATTGAAGTATAAACTCATTTTTACCATAATTCAACCCTTTATTTTAAGCATTATAATGCGACATGTGCCGCAATTAGGATATTTTAGAAACCTCCATATGGTAGTCTTTGAATAACCCTTTAGTGATTTTTTGTTAATTAACCCGAACTAACCCATCAATAGACCTATCAAATTTTGACCTGATCTGACCTGACCCGTTTTTCTAGGACCAAGACCCAAAAATTTCGATCCGGCGATCCGTTTGACCCGAACCCGAAATAACCCGTTAATTTATGGTCAAAACCCGACCTAAGAGGGCCGTAGGTAAATCAGAAATTTATTAAAATATTCATATTTATATATTATATTTCAAAATAAATGGTTAATAAATTATTATTCGAAGTACTTAAAAGTACAAACACAATTAAAAATCAAGCTTATATAACTTTTATAATAATTAATAATAAAATAATTATTAAAATATTTTATTTTAATAATTATGTAATTATAATTAATGTAATCATTAAATATGATTAAAACATTAATTTTCAATAGATTTTACATTTTTTTTTATAAAAAAATTGAGAAAAATGTGTTAAGCTAGTTTGTTGATGATGACATGGCTAATTAATATGTGCCTCTTAGTTAAGTTTTCAGGAAAATTATGAATCTCCAATCAAGACTTAATCAATTATGAATCTCCAAGCAAGATTTGTTGAAGTGTTGATGAAGTGTTGGATGCCCAAGAAAGTCGAGTTGTAATGAGACATCTAATTGTAAAGATAGAAGAGTATGATACTTACAATTGCAACAGTCCCTGCAACCGTAACCTCATCTGTTCAATAATAGTGAGCTCGACTGTTGCTTATGCATTTCTGACATTCTTTAATCATTCAATTTGAAAGCTTCAATCGATTTCACTTGGAAATGAATATCAATTGTTTTGCAATGATTTGCAACTTGTTTGAAAAATGATGAGAAGGAATCTTTTTGAAAAGCTTCTTCCTTCAATTGTATAGACAATCTTTTCTTCACAAAAAGCAAAACTTGGTTTGTTTCTTAAAGTGTTTGTCATCTTATGATTTTCACCCTTGGAAAATCAAAGGGTAAAACTCTTTTTCTAATGTCTTGAGCAGCCAAACCTTCACCTTGTCTTTGATATTTTGTCACTTATGAAAACCCTAGTCAAAGAACATCCATTTTGCTCACATGCTTGAGAGTGGACTCTCTCAAGGCATTTCTTTAACCATTTTCAAATCATTTCTTCCTCTATAAATAAGAGAGCACTTATCTCTCATTTCCTTAAGACTTTCCAGAGAAAACAAACACATCTCATTGCAAATTGTTTTCAAAGGTTTAAGCTTTTAATCTTTGCAAAATTTCTTCAAAGTCTTCAAAAGTCTCAGACATGACAACTGTTGCCTTAAGTATTGTACTCTTATATCTAGGATAGTTAGATCTTAATGAGTTCGCCTTCGTTCTTTTCACAAGAACAAAATCAGGGAATTTGATCTTGTAATTTTCTTAGATAAAGAGTCGAGTTTGAGATGGGGTAGTCTTAAACTCATTTCGCAATCGGAGTAGGTTGTTGGTCCTTTTTATTGTAAGGGTCTTAGGTAGTCAGAGTAGATTACTTAATTGAATCAATAAGAAGAAGATTGGACGTAGGCCTTTTAATTGGTTGAACCAATAAAAACTCTTGTGTTGATCTTTCGACTATTTTAATTTCCGCTTCACTTTACTTTACTCCTTTATTTCGTATTATATTCTAAAGCAACAGTCGTTCTGTAGCCTTTACTTCATCTGCTAAGACGACCAAGTAACAGTCAGATTTACTGTCACATTCAGTTTACAACAACTTTCTAATTAAGTAATACACTCTTGATAACTCAATTCATTTGGTGTATCAATTATTCCTCTCAAGGGCAATAATCAACTTTCTTTGATCAATAAAGATTAAGTTGAAAATTTTAAAGTAGTACCTAATTCACCCCCTCCCTGTAACAACCCGAATTGTACCCTATTTTTCTACTGAAAATATTTTACGAATACTTTTCAGCCTATTTAAGTTTTAAAGTGGAATTTATTGTTTCCAGTCGAATTTGGAATTTCCGGGTTCGTATTTGGAATTTCCACGAGATTCCATGAGAATCCCGTTTTTAAGTCGTCTTTGACTTTTCTTGATTTTTAAGTCGTCTTTGACTTTTCTTGATTTTTAAGTCGTCTTTGACTTTTCTTGATTTTTAAGTCGTCTTTGACTTTTCTTGACTTTTGAGTCATCTTTGACTTTTCTTGACTTTTAAGTCATCATTGACTTTTCTTGACTTTTAAGTCAACTTTGACTTTTGTTGACTTTTCCGACTCACCTCGTAAATTGAAAGACCGAAATTATATTTGAAAAAATAATAAATTTAATTTATTTTTATTAAGATTTATTTGAATTTATGATAATTTAATATAATTATTTTGAATTTATTCGGAATTTAAGAGAAGGTTTACGATTTAACCCCGAACGTCATTTAACTATTCCCGAGTCAACTTAAGTCCCGAAACAAACCCGAAACCCGACTCTTGCATGAGTCACACGCCCAACACACCCTTCTTTCCACTCATATTAGATCTTTTGATTTCTTTAATTAAACTAATACAAATATCTAAGATATTTGTAACTTTATCGGTCCGTCAATTTAAACTCCGCAAATCGCTTAAAAACAGGCCCGATTTCTCTCCATTTCACACGTCTCTTTTTCCTCTCTTAGGATTTGATATTTCCTTTCTTTTGATTTAATTAATATTAATATCTAAATCATATCTAGATATTTTATTAAACTATCATAAAATCTAATAATATCTAATTAATTACCATAATATAATTATAAAACCCGAGTCAATCCCGTAACAACAATTTCAAAACCCGACTCCATAATTCCTCTATATTTACACGGCTCACACTCCACTCTATTTCACTACTTATCTTTTCATTTTACAATAAATCAACCTAATACCTTTTTAATACTTTCGTTAATCGTTCTTGTGTTCTTCATCGTTCTTCATCGTTCTTCATCGTTCTTCATCGTTCTTGAGCAAAATCATCATAAAACCTTCATTTCTTATTCAAATCCGTCCTAACTTATATTTCTAGAATCTCCTCTTCGCTCTCCATCTTCAAGTACGGTTTATTTTCAATTCCGACAAAATCGTTTTCAACACTTTAATTATGGAAAATCAAGTTTTAAGTCTAACAATATTATTCTTGTCATTTCTTATAGGGGAAGATTTTGAAGACGAGTTTGGTAACTCGTATATATTAGGAGAAGATTAGTAGACGGGTTTATACTTCTTATCTTTTTGGTGCTAATTGATTTTGCTAGCTAAGGTAACGATTCCGATTTACTCGACGAATTAATGTCACATATCTTTTGTTTTTGGTTCATCTTTGGTTTTAGTTTATATTATTGTTACTTATGATTTTTAAGTAGTAACATGATAAGTAGTTATTTTATTATGTTGTATGAATAATTAGCATGATTAGTATTCTTGACATACTTGAATGATTTGTTCATAATCATGATTTTTGTATGATGATGGTTGAATTGGATGTTTAAAAATGGATGTTGTTAATAAAAATCATGTTAGAAATAATTGGAAATGGTTGTTCTTTGTTGGTGGATAGAACTGTGTAAGGTGGTCACGGGTGGGGCTGGAAAACCGGACCCAAACCAGGCGGTTCAGCCCAGTTCAGACCGGTCCAGGCCGATTCAGACCCGGTCTGGATTGGTCCGTGTATGGGTCATGGGCTTTGTGTCGATACTTGATTGTTTTGTTGTTGTTTTGACGGGTTTTAAATATGTTAAGCATGCGGGAAAATATTAAGTAACGGTTTTTGAATTTTTAATCAAAACAGCCCAAACCAGGCCCGTGGGCCCAGTCCAGGCCCGGTTATGCTCGACCCAAAACAGTCCGTGGGTCCCTTCCATGGACTTGTGACGGTTTTTATGTTATTGTTATTTTATCGTGTTTTGTAATATTTAGCAAGTGAGAAATGTTAATAAGTAAAATATTTAATTAAAAAGGTTTTTCATAAAAATTATTATTTCTCACATGTTAGAAATTATAATACGAAATCGTAGTTTAATTTGATATCCTTTAAGTCAAGCGGGTTTTTCGTAAGATTTAATAATTCACATGTTAGAAGTTTTAATAAAATAACATGTAATGAATATGTTGATTTTTATGATCAAGTCTATGTGGTAAAGACTCTGTTTATAGCCGGTTTGATCAAACGGGTTTGGTCAAACTAAGATCTAGTCAGCCCCGTTTTGACTGATGACCCGTCGCGGGACTCGGGTCGGGGATTTGTCTTCAGGTAAGGTTTTATTTAAAGAATGAATGAATGAGCCTTAGTAGATATGAGGCGATATGATATTTGAAAGTGATTTATATGCAATTAGTCACATGATAGGAAGTTTTTTTCCCGTGACTGTTTAATTGTATGATGTATGTCGTGTTGACTAAGTACCCATAGAGAATTATGATTATATGGCGTCTTGACCAGTCTAATTCTAAATGAGTATCTTGGACCATGACATCGATAGGCCGTA
>JAIUZE010010123.1:0-10862 GCA_022085475.1 Heliosperma pusillum | reverse complement strand
CACAATATCTCTGGTATTTGCTCCTCAAGACGAATCATGTCATCAACACATATTGAAGAGGAACATAAATCTCGAAAAAATTGACTTATCTCAACAATTGCATTCCACACAGGAGTGGGGAGGAGATGTCTCAAAGATACAGGTAATAATCGTTCCATGAAGATATGACAATCATGACTTTTCAAGCCTTGCAACTTTAGCTCCGTCATATCAACACATCGACTAAAATCGGATGCATATCCGTCAGGAAATTTTAACTTTCTTAACCACTCACATAAGACCTTCCTTTGAGCTTTGTCAAGTGTAAAAATAGATTTTGGCAAAGACTCATCGCTCCGAATGTGAAGATTGGGACGATGGCAAATTGTCTTCAAATCTTCTCTTGATTTAACAGTATCACAAGTCTTTCCCTTTACATCCATAATCGTGTGAATCAGTTGCGCAAAGAAGTTCTTTTCTATATGCATTACATCCAAATTGTGCCTAATTAACATCGTTTTCCAATAAGGAAGATCCCAAAAAATGCTTCTTTTAAACCAACCAATTTTCTTCTTTTTCAGCACCTCCGTCTCTGCTTTAGTACAATCAATAGTACGTGACAAATCACAAACAATATCCCACACCTTATCCCCCGGAAGTCGATCTACAGCATGATTGCGCTCCACTTTACCTTTTCTGAAAGCTTTTTTGTTGCTCCTAAAGGCATGCCCCACCGGTAAGAATTGTCTATGACAATCAAACCAACTCACTTTATGGGAACAAGGAAGCGAAAATGCTTTGTTTTGGTACATGCAACAAGGACATGCCTTTTTTCCCGCGGTAGACCATCCAGATAGCATACCGTAGGCGGGAAAATCATTAATGGTCCACAACAATGAAGCTCTTAGTTGAAAATTTTGCTTTAAAGACACATCATATGTTGGCACACCTACCTCCCACAATTGTTTCAATTCTTCCACCAAAGGTTGCAAATAAACATCTAAGGCGGTTTTTGGATTATCAGGGCCAGGAATAAGTAGTGACAAGAAGATGAATTGTTTTTTCATACATAACCAAGGTGGTAAGTTGTATGGAGTGACCATTACGGGCCAAGAAGAGTACTTTCTACCAAACTGGCCAAATGGAGCAAAACCATCCGCACAAAGGCCAAGTCGCACATTACGGGGTTCCTCAGCAAAGTCGGGGTAAAGCATATCAAACCGCTTCCATTCCTCTCCATCACTCGGATGACACATCTTTCCCGGAGTACGAGGATTTTCCTTGTGCCATATCATTTGCTCGGCAATGTTTGTGGTAGCAAACATTCTTTGAAGTCTAGGAGCTAGAGGAAAGTAAGTTACGGGATTTTCGGGTATTGGTTTCTTACTCTTTTCACCTATCTTTTTTTCATTCTTTCCCTTTCTACCCTTCAAGACAATACTTCCCTCAATTGTCTTATATCTAGCCTTTTCACATTTACTACACTTGTCAAGCAAAGCATCATCCTTCCAAAAGAGCATACATTCATCGGGACATGCATCAATCTTGTAATGCGGAAGTTGTAGACCTTTCACTACTTTTTTGGTATTGTAGAATGATCGGGTCATGACATTATTACCGGGGATAACATCCTCAATCACAGAAGCAATGCCATCAACACAAGTAAATGGCAAATTGTACTCACATTTCAAAGTTACTATCCTAGAGGCGGCTTCTAACAATGACATTTTGCTCCCTTCATATAATGGTTTTTCACTCGCCTTTAACATATCAAAAAAGGCTTTGGCTTGTGGGTGTGGTTCTTCTTCACTCATTGGTATATGATCATTATTGAAAATATTAGACTCAAATGCATCAACTACCATATCTCTATATGGGTTCTCATTTTGTGGGATTTGAGATTGTTCGGGAAGTGAAAAATATGATTCTCCATGAGAAATCCAATTGTAGTAGTTTGGACCAAACCCGTTTGTATAAAGATGTTCTTGAACCTCAATGTCATGTAGATATTTCATGTTTTTGCATTTAATACAAGGACACCTAAGTTTCTGTACTACTAAATCATACTCGTCTTGTTGTCTAGCAAATTCAATAAACTCGGCAACCCCCTTTATAAATCTAGCGGTAGGACGTCTTTTCTTATCAAGTCTTTCTTCGTACATCCATGTACGTTCCAACCTCTTCATTTTAATCTAAACATTAACCCACACAACAATAATTAGAAATAATCCAAACAACAATATTGATTATCAATTATTACTACCTCTAGTAACATATCTATTATCAATAATAAATCAAACAACAATATTGTCAACATGGATACTAACTATACTAAAATTAGCATATCACTAATTAAACTACTATCATTCTAATTAATAACATTATTAACATCAGTAAGTGGATTGTACCTCTGATGTACTACCACATATAATGTAGTTTTTGAGCATTACAATAAAGTTTTTGAGTATAGTATTAAAAATTATGACTTATACTATAAAGTTTTTGAGTTTATTAACTTGAACATTAAGCTAAAAAAAAATACAATAAAACTCAAAAAACATCACATATAAAATTTAAAATGTAATTTATAAACTTTAAAAAGCTCGAAAAAAATGCACAAAAACTCAAAATCAAACTACTCTTAGGTAGTACCTCCGATGTATAATCCTTTTTCTCTATTAACATGGATACTAAACAACTATCAAACTAATATTATCAACATGGATATTTGTTATTAACAATATACTAACATTACACAATACTTGACATTTTACTAATTAAATCAATAAGTTCGACATACGATGCAATAATAACATAATACATACACTTTAATTATAAAATCCTAACATTATACTCCCTCCATCACAATTATTTATTTGCCTTTTGATTAAAACAACCATAAAAAATAATTTAAAGGGCAAACAAATGAATAAGACGGAGGTAATACTAACTTTCTACCATCAATAATACTCCCATTTATACTAATTTAGTCAATCAACAATCCTAACATCATCAAAAACACCAATACATTGTCAATTACAACCTCGATTAACATAATGTTAACAATTCACAAAACCCCCAATTTATATAAACCCTAACCATCAACCTACACAAACCCTAACTAACTAACCATTAGAACTTTGTAAGCATCACAAATTATACATAAACATCATAATACTAATTAAAATCATAAAATAAACAAACAAACAAGCTAAGGAATTAGATTTAGGAGAGCAAAATCGCACCTAATTAAGGAAAAGTGACGGAAATAGAAAGAGTCGGAGTTTGTTGGTGAGGACGGTGGTGATATCGGTATAGCTAGTGTCGTAGTGGTGGTCGGAGAGGTGGTTAAGGGTATGGAGTAGTAGTGGTGGCGATTTTGTAGAGGTGGTTAAGGGTTCGGGTGTTTTGAAGAAATTTGGGGAAGTAGAGAGTGGCGGATTAGTTTCGCGATTCTGGAATAATACACAAATTGGCGACTGAAAACGTAGTCGCCAATTTGGCGACTGATTTCAGTCGCCAAATGGCTTATCAGTCGCCAATTTGGCGACTGAAATCAGTCGCCCGAGTTTTTTTAATTAAAATCTGAGGATTGTTTCAGTCGCCAAATTGGCGACTGAGATCAGTCGCCTTATTCTATTTTCAGTCGCTAAATTGGCGACTACTTGTATCAGTCGCCTTATAACAGTCGCCTGAAACAAGTTTTCTTGTAGTGATGATTAATTGTAATAATAATTTTATGATATATTCTTATAAAAAAGGAAAAAAATTAAAATGGCAATGACTGGCTAATCTGGTAAGCGGTCATCCAAGTTCATTATGAGAAGAGAATATCCAAAATTAGCTTTATTTTGAGTTAAAATATAGTTTGGACAATTATAAGAAGTTCGTCTATCGATTAGAGTATTTATATTAAGGGATAGTCTACATGACACTCTCATGTGTTTGCATATTCTATGGTAGACTACTCTTTTTGAGCTATAACTCTTTAGGTGCTTTTAACTCTTGGCCACGAACTCTAATAACGACATCTTTTTTCAAACTAAATATCTCGTAATTAGGATGATCAATTTGAAAAAAAATCGTTACTTTATGAACTCGTAACCATGAGATATGTTCAGTAAAAGTTATTTTGGATAAAAACGTTTGACCGGCCATAACTCTCTTAATCAGTTGAAAAAGTTGCAATATTTTTTTCAAAACGAAGATTTTGTAGAGACGATCAATTTGGAAAAAAAAAGAATCGTCGCATTTCAAACTGGTAACCATGAATTATAAGCCGTCAAAATTTTTTAGTGGAAAATAAGAGATATCCGTAAAAGAACAAAATAATATAGGAATATCATCTAAAATATCTCGTATAAATAGGGTTGTGTACATTCATTGACATGATTTACTCAATCATGACACAAATAATCATTTTACCTTTTTCATTTTAACACATTTTCCTCTTTTCCCCTCATTTAAATTCCACCGCTCAACCACTGCTCATGCCGCCGCACTCAACCACTTACCCACATCAACCATCCCCAACTCAACCACCCCACCGGCCCCCACTTGTAACACCAGGCCCAAACCCTGGGTTGGGAGCGGTCCTCACGGTAGCTTGTTAGGCTATGTACTCGGCACAAATCAACACGGGTCATTTCCAGCGCATTTTGTCCTCACTCATGCGCATTCCGAGAACTTCCCATGAGGTCACCCATCCTAAAACTACTCCCTGCCAAACACACTTAACTTTGGAGTTCTTTTGCATGGATAACCACAAAAGAAAGTGCACTTTGTTGATATGAAGTAGTTTCAATCCCTTTAAACACTAGTTAGATTTTAAGCATATCAATGGATCTTTTCAAGAGCACCCCACGTATGGAGTATTACACTACTTGTGCTGCTTCTGGCTAGGTCGACCGAACCTACCCCACCTTTCCCCGGCCACTGCTCACACCATCACAATTGGTCAACAACAATAATGAAAATTACTTATGAGTATGAAATATCGTCGCACTCCCTTCCATTCTTGCGCATGCCAACCACTGCTTCCCGCCAGACGACCAACCACCCCCCTCGTTTGCGCAATCGCCAACGACCACCAGCACAACTATGTGCACACGCCTAAAGCGGCTCGACCACTAGTCCCTCCCCACCGCCCTCAGCCAACCTCCACCCTCTCCCTAATTAAACTCAATCTACTTAATTTGGTGCAAAAAAGTAGGTGCATAATCAATAAAGTTATGAATTATGACTTTAACAAGATTTATGATATATAATCAAATAAATTGTGGATAATTTGATTAATTTGAAATGAAGATCTTAGAGGAGTTTGATTTTTTTTATTGTTTTTTTTAAGGAAAGGGGCGAAATATAGAAAAATGGTGGTAAAAAGTCCACGAAAAAAGTAAACTTGTCAATGAAAGCAGCTATGTAAATAAATTCTAGTTATAACGAGAGAAGATGAGATCCCCGTGAATGAAATAATAATAAATAATAAATAGGTGGATGTAACTTCCTCTACCAAACTGCAACATGACTAGCACAAGGTTTGTCCATTCAAAACCTTATAAAGTGTGATTTTTATTGGATATGGAAGCTAAATATTTCTCCCAAGTTACAGTTTGTTTTCTTTAGAAAGCGTGTGTTGATGGTTTGCCTACAAAAAACAGGCTTCGTAAAAGTCATATTGATGTTCCGGTTCATTTTGTTTTGTGCAATCATCCAATTGATGAGGATCGAGATCATTTCTTTTTCAAATGTCCCTTGATTGGTTCGGTTATCCAAGATACGGGCATTATTAGCCTTAATAGTTTTTTAGCAACTTATAATAATGTTTCGAATCAAAGTTTTGTGACAAAACTTAACTATTTGAAAAACTTATAATCTCAAAAGCTGATTTCATTAAAATTATTTTCATTTGGTGGAAATCTTGGTTTTTTAGAAATGACCTAATTTTTAATAATGTTCTTTTCAATACCAACAAACTTATTCTTTTATACAGTAATGAGATAAAGTTTGGAATGAGATTAAATTTAAGGATCTCGACAATCCTGATGAAGATTACTCAATTAGAAACATTATTAGTAGTAAGAAACAAATTAGTTGGGTGAAACCTCTAATTGGTTTTATTAAACTAAATTTTGACGGATCAAAAGTAGTCAGTAATATAGCTGCTTTAAGCTACTCTTTAAGAGACCACAATGGTAAAGTTATTTTGCTAGGAACTATAACATGTGGATCTAATAGAATTCTGGTTGCAGAAGGCCCCACATTAAAACAAGGCATTTTAGCTACTAAATCTCTAGGAGTTTCGAAGTTGATAATTGAAGGTGACAATCTCTGTGTTATCAACTCAATTCATAGTACTTGACAAATTTCGTGGGAAATCTTAAGTATTATCAAAGATGTGAAATTAGATCTTCATTTCTTTGAGAAAGTGATAGTTCAACGATATTCATGGAATCCTTGAAGACATTCGTCGTATCAGCATTTTATTTCATTGTCTAAAGTTTAGTTTCATTCCCCGTTCAATTAACAAGGTAGCACATTGCCTAGCTAAACATGCTATTCACATGTAGTTGCCTTATCTTTTACTATTGCAAAAAAAAAAAAAACAAAGTGGCCGACTTTAAGGTCTTTATTAGGCACTCTTGTCAAACTCTTTCGAGGTGGTTTGAAAGTCATTGGCTACAACTTAACGTGCTCATCCGAAATGATTAAATAGATTAGTCCTATACTCGAGAATCAATTTAATTTTCTCGCCTAATTAAAAAAAAAAAAAAGTTGAAAATGGAGGAACGCCGAGGCGGCGACAATAAATATTTAGATAGATTTAGTAAAAGTAAGATACACATTCGAGAGACGAGAGTGAGTGGGCAGTGGAGAATGCACATCAGCGTTGACACAATGACACATACAGGCTGTGTAGTTAGTTAATGCTTCACAACCTTATTAGTCATTCACAAATTCTCATTTCTCACCGCGCTTTATACCAACATCAGTACATCACTCCACTCTCAATCTCATCCCTTTCTTCCCGAAACATCACACCAAATATTATTCTCACCCAATTCCCCTTAATTATATACCAATACTTTGATTATTTTTTGTTTAACAGATCTACATCCTTTCTATTGTTTAATCTTCAGGTATTTTTATCTACTTCCCATTTCTTCCAATTACTCCCAATTTCATGTTTTTCTGTTTTAGTTATAACTCGTCATTTGGATTTTCAATTGGGAAGAACCATATTCCTGTGTTAGTCCACCTTTCAAAAACTGATCCTTCTCTAAAGCTACCTATTCAATATATGGGTCATTTACATGTTACTGCTATCGGTTTTACACAATATACTAGTGTAAAACAACCTTAGAGGACTGCCAAATCGCAAATTCTTGTTTTAGATGCTCACTTTTCGTCTCAAGCTTCAGACGGGCATATGTGACCCATAAAATGTAACCACAATGATATATCCAATGTTACACCTTATGGTTACTTGTTTTTCAATAGTGCTCACATTTGCCTGTAAAATTGCTACAAAATCGCAAATAGTGGGTATATGTTATGTTTCCCGCCTGTTTTTGTCATGTATGTATGAAATGTAGTATCCCTTTCTATATTGTTATTCATGATCAAACACTGATTTTGTACGAGTAACAAGTAATTGGTCGATATGGAAATGGTAGTGATAGTAGTATGTTCCATCTAGTCATGTATAGGCCATTTTGGTGAATGTTTATATAGCTCAATTGGTAAGCTTATTGGGGATTCCAAGTTAGAGGTGGAACTTTTTTTCCAAAATTAGGTTCAATTTCAAACATATTAACAAAATGGGGGGTTTTGAAAGAAATTACCCAAAATGGGTCTACGTAGGATAGGTATGCACGAAGCTAAGCTACGGAATAAGTCGCTTAGCGACTGATCTCCCCCGAGCGATCACTGACCTCTAAATAAGTAGAAAATTATATAAAAAAATAGAGTTTGGGACCGCTCAGTACCACAACGACTTTGATCGTTTCTAAAGGTTAAAAAAAGAAAAAATAATTACTGTAGCAAGTCACTCAGCCGCTAAGCAACTACAGTAATTTTTTTTGCAACTTTTACCTTAAGTTGCTGAGGGGCTAAGCGACTTTGGTTCAAAATGCTGAGCCCCTTAGCGACTTGTGTCTTTTCCTCTTATTAGCCTTTTCAAATAGTAGAAAGGGTATTGGTCGCTCAGAGGAGAGCGACTTTCACACAAACCTAGCTTTGGAGCTGACGTGGACCCATTTTGGGTAATAACTTTCATCTCTACCCCATTTTGACAATTTTTTTTGATTGAACACTATTTTGAGAAATGGGGGTTACTAGAAACCAAAGGTTGAAAATTTCAACTAAAATTTGCAAATTATTCATTGTTAATGGGGTGACTGCCACTACTAGCCCTTGTCCGGTCACTGCAAGTACTGATGACCACATTTTCAAATTCACTTCCAGTAGTTTTCTATTTTTGTTCCTTGAGTTTTGAACTAGATAGAACAAAAATGAATATATTTGTAATGGATTTATATTTGATTGAAATTCCAACTGCAATGGGTTTGGGACTTTGGGCCACACTCATAGGGATAAAAGAGAGTCCGTCACAAGCCACTGAAGGTTTTTCCTAAAACCGATTGGTAGTATGAGTAGTAGTTTATCGGTTTATAAAATGATCAACTTTTCTCCTCTATAATAAATGTGGACACTCACATGTGGCATGCATGGTTTTGTGTCATTCTTAATTTGCTGCTGGTGTTCGTGAAAATAACATGTAATGATCTTATGCATTTTAATTATTTATTACACGATCACATATGATCTTAAGGTACCATGCTGGTGTTATTTGCCTCTTAAAGCTTGTGGTTTACTGCCATTTGATGCATGATTTCACCTTTCATAATCCCATAGTATGTGTGTGTGTGTGTTTTTTTTATTTCTTTTAATTTAAAGTTTTCTCGATTTCTACGCCTACAATGTAGTTTATGGTCTTAATATTCATCTCATGTTGTAGGTTTTCTTTGTACCCTTCACTATCAGTTTGAGAGGTTTTAGCAAAGGCAGAGCACATCATCGAAGAGACAAAAAAAGTCATGTCTAGAAGGCCGGTGAACCCAACTCGTCGCTTGGTGGGCAATGGAGGTTTTCCACTTGTGGGAGCATTTCCATCAAAGACACGGTCGTCACCTTTGCTGTCACTTACTCTTGTTATTCTGGTACTTCCTATGCCTTTGTATGTTGCTTCACTAAAGCTGTGGATTTTTCTATCAACTGAATCTGTTCCAATCATTCTTTATCCCAGATTCTAAGAAAATTGGTTTCTGATTCTGTCTTTCCTTTTTGTTTGGCTCTCAGGGTGTATTCCTTATTCTTGGATACCTGTACAGTGGCTCAGGTCTGTTTGATGCTATCTTAACGCGATCTTTAGTACTGTTTGTATCATGCTATAGTGAACCGACTGTCCACATAGGATCATTAGAGCCGTGCGGAGAATCCCAGATCTTTTCTGCTATATTTGTACTGTTTTGGTGTGCTAAACTTGCCACATGTGATTGTCATTTGCACTATATTACCTAGAAGCCCCCGTCCCCAACATCCTAAGATATTGTTTACAATCTGTCAAATAGGAGCAACGATAGGTAGGACCCTCCTATCAATGCTCCTTGCCTTGTCCTGTTAGTTTCTAAGCAAATAGTTGAGCTAATACGTAAGAGTCAGTGTTTGATGTTTTGATTTAACATTGTACTATATGTCTATATTACATTCAAAAAGTTAGAAAGAGTTAAGCTAGCTTTGTGAATATATGAGTAATAATAAAAGAGCGAGATCCAATCCTTTGTGTAAGACTTATGTAGTTATGTCTTGCCTCCTTGGTTAACAAAGATCCAGAGTGTTGGTCCCTCTCTCTTGGTTTAGTTCGATATTTTTTTAAATCTCTCTTGGGTTGGTATTCAGATTTGATTTTTTGATGATTCTAAGGCTGTTCATGGGATTGTGTGTTTATGTCTTACAGGTTCAAAGAGCATCATTTCTCGGATAGAAGGTTTGGGATATACTTAACTCTTTATCTATATTTTTAATTTTTTTGCTCTTATTATCTTGTTGCTGTCTCTCACCTTTATTCACTCAATTCTGGGCTCTACAGTTCAATAGTAGATAGATTAGATTAGCATTAATTATTGGCAATGAAGAATAAACACTTAATTTTCAAAAAAAAGAACAAGAATAGCTACAGTAGCCTTCATCTTTTGAAAGCCATGAATGGATTGTAACTCCTTGTTGCAATTTAAATTGTCATTTCTTTCATGTTCAAGCTTCAGCCATTGTGCATGGTTTTCTCATGCATTAGTCAGTTTGTCAATGATGTGGGAAAGAGAAAGGGACCAACTCGTTATTGGATTTGATCCCCTGATCCTCTTCTTCTCTCCGAGACACTATTCCAACGCAGAAGACAGAACTATTGTTTGCTGATATTTAAATGGGCATTCAGATTTGTGTGGCCAAGAAATTTGCTGAGATAGATACTGCTGACTTCTATTCCAAAGTCCACTTATCCTGAATGAATATTTTGTAGTGTAGGGTAAACTTTTTATTGCAACCATTGTGCGCAGGTGAATTCTCGGGCACACTAGAACTTCAGAGAGCAATACCTGTTCTGAAGAAAGCTTATGGTACTGGTATGGGCAAGGTTTTGCATGTTGGTCCTGAGACATGCTCAATCGTCTCTAATTTGATAAAAGAAGGGGTGACAGAAGCATGGGGCATTGAACCATATGATCTTGAGGATACCGATTCAAATTGCAAGAGTCTTGTGCGGAAAGGCTTTGTTCGTGTCGCTGATATCAAATTCCCGTTGCCATATAGGTCGTCCTCATTTT
>JAIUZE010010122.1:0-62675 GCA_022085475.1 Heliosperma pusillum | reverse complement strand
TACTCACAAACAACTTTTCATTTTACAACAAATCAAATTAAGATCACAACATCACTTTATTTGATCGTTCTTCGTGTTCTTCGTCGTTCATCATTTGTTCTTCATCGTTCTTGAGCAAAACCTCCATAAACTCTTCATTTCTTAATTAAATCCATCCTAATTTATATTTCTAGACTCTCCTCTTCGCTCCTCATCTTCCCGTACGGTTTTATTTCAATTCCGTCAAATCGTTTTCAAGACTTTAATTATGGAAAATCATATTTTAAGTTCTAATAATGTTTTCTTGTCATTTCTTATAGGGGAAGATTTTGAAGACGAGTTTGGTGACTCGTATATATTAGGGGAAGACTAGAAGACGGGTTTCTTAGTTCTTAGTTCTTATTATTTTTGTGCTACTTGATTTTAGCTAGCTAAGGTAACAATTCCGTTTTACTCGACTGATATATGTTACATAGCTTTGGTTTTCTTTAGTTTTTGGTTCATCTTTAGTTTTTGTTCATATTATTATGATTTTATGATTTTTAGGTAGTAACATGATAAGTTGTTAATTTTATTATGTTGTAGGAATTATAAATATGTTGGTGTTCTTGTTATATTTTTATGATTTCTTCATGATGATGATTGTTGTATGATGGATGGTTGAATTGGTTGTTAAAATGGGTGTTGATTAATTAAAAACATGTTAGAATTTAATTGGGGTGGTGGTTGTTGTGGCCGTGGAGGTGGCCGGGTATGGTGGTTTGTGAACCGGCCGGTTCAGGCTGGTCAGACCGGTTCAGGCCGGTCCAGCCGGTCTGGGCTGGTCCATGGTGGGTCCGGGTTTTGGTCTTTGGGTTGTGTCGATGTTTGATTGTTATGTGGTTGTTTTGACGGGTTTTAATTAAGTTAAGCATGCGTGAAATAATTAAGAAACGGTTTTTGTAAAAAGTATAAAATCTGCCAAAACAGCCCATTTAGGCCCGTGGGGCCCAGTTCAGGCCCATGTGGGGTCCGGCCCAACTCAGCCCGTGGGTCCCACTTTGGGACTTGTGACGGTTTTTGAGTTATCGTCATTTTTATCGTGTTTTGTAATATTTAGCAAGTGGGAAATATTAATAAGTACAATATTTAATTAAAAAGGTTTTTCATAAAATTATTATTTCTCACATGTTAGAAATTATAATACGAGATTATAGTTTAATTTGATATCCTTTAAGTCAAGCGGGTTTTAGTAAGATTTAATAATCCACATGTTAGAAGTTTTAATAAAATAACATGTAATGAATATGTTGATTTTTATGTCTAAGTCTATGTGGTAAAGACTCTGTTTCTAGCCGTTTTGACCAAACGGGTTTGGTCAAACTAAGATCTAGTCAGCCCCGTTTTGACTGATGACCCGTCGCGGGACTCGGGTCGTGGATTTGTCTTCAAGTAAGGTTGTATTTAATTAATGAATTAGCCTTAGTAGATATGAGGCGATATGTTATTTGATTATGATTTATATGCAATTAGTCACATGTTAGGAAATGGTTTCCGTGACTGTGTAATTATATGGTTGGTGTCGTGTTGACTAAGTACCCATAGAGAATTATGAGTATATGGCGTCTTGACCATTCTAATTCTAAATGAGTATCTTGGACCATGACATTGATAGGCCTTACCAACTTTAACGAGTATATGTTCACCACTGATAGCGTGTGTGTCACTGGCCTGGGCCTTTTGATACCAAGCCGGGGGCATGGCATCCTAAGAGTTTCCACTTTGGGGAAGGGAGCCAGCTTAAGTACTAGCCATCTCTGCTTAGGGGGTCGCCTATCAGAGTTTCTCATGTACGGTTATGTAATGAGACAGGGAATGGGTTAGCTGTTGTCGGTAGGTCTGATCAGTCTAGGGCTAGGATGTTTTTTTACCTTGTGGTATAGACTCGAGTTACAGAAGTCTTCTATCGATGGTCCTAAGAACTTAGCTGTTTTAGAAGGATTGGTCTTTCATGTTTGTATGATTCTATGAGTTTTTTAGAAGGTGAGATCAAGCCGGCTAAGATTGATAGAGTTTGGATTACGATTGTTTAACTGATTCACATGATTACGTGTTGATTAGGGTTTGATTTTATCACGGCCATGTTTCTGAGAGGAACCTCTGAGCTAGCCTACCAGCTTCCCTACCTCTTGTTATATTTTATTATCGGATTCACATGATAGCTTTCATATGATAGGTTATATGTTAGTTAATTGTTTCATAACATGAAAAGCATATCATATATGTTAAGGTTTTGTATTTTTCCATATACATTGCTTTTATGTTATTCATGTTTTATTAAACTCGACATTTCGTGGCTGGGAGAACTCGGAGTTACGCCCCACTGACTGTGGCTTCCGTGTTTATATTTAATGCGGTCGAACAGGTGGTGATGCATATTTGGGGTACATTGACGAGCTAGCGAGCGAAGTATTTACCTTGGACCTATATTCGGTTCTTAGATTGTATATTATTATACCCTCTTTTATTTCCGTATTTATACGGGAGATATGTCTCCCGTCTTGTATATTTCTTTTGTAGAATATTATTTCCGTATTGTAATGACCCTTTTATTTTATGACACCTTCGTATATGTTTTATTATCTTTTATGTATTTAAATAATTTTTTTTCTTTCCGCAAATTTGAGGGTGTCATACCATTTGTAACACCCCGACCCAAACCTTGGGTCGGGAGCGGTCACTCATGATAGCTCTCCAGGCTGTGTACATGGCCCACAGATCAACACGGGTCCTTTCCAGCGCATTTTGTCCTCACTCATGCAAATCCCGGGAACCTTCCCAGGAGGTCACCCATCCTAAGACTACTCTCAGTCAAGCACGCTTAACTTTTGAGTTCTTTTGCATGGATGACCAGAAAAGAAAGTGCACTTTGTTGATATGAGTAGTACTTTCAATCCTTTTAAGCACTAGTCATTTAAGCCTATCAATGGACCTCTTCAAATAACGTGGGGTGTTACAATCACCCCCACTTGAAGAACGCAACGTCCTCGTTGCGCCTGGGAGCATAACCGCTAACCCAGAATCCTCCCCCGCTAGGTGGGTGACCCGGGTACTCCCGACCACAGGCTCACCACACGGTCGCAGGGTTGCTCTGATACCATTTGTAACACCCCGACCCAAACCTTGGGTCGGGAGCGGTCACTCATGATAGCTCTCCAGGCTGTGTACATGGCCCACAGATCAACACGGGTCCTTTCCAGCGCATTTTGTCCTCACTCATGCAAATCCCGGGAACCTTCCCAGGAGGTCACCCATCCTAAGACTACTCTCAGTCAAGCACGCTTAACTTTTGAGTTCTTTTGCATGGATGACCAGAAAAGAAAGTGCACTTTGTTGATATGAGTAGTACTTTCAATCCTTTTAAGCACTAGTCATTTAAGCCTATCAATGGACCTCTTCAAATAACGTGGGGTGTTACAACCATGGGGTCATGGAGATGACTGGTCGATTACATAGGAAGACTATATGACACTCTGTCGGACAGTGACCTTTGTAGAGACCCTTAAATCAATTAATTGATGCCTGGACGTGGCAGGGTCTTCTATCTTATTCCTATGAGTCGATTCTTTTGACTGGCAACCGTCTATCTGAGTCGGTGCAGTTTTCGATTGATTTTGGTTGATGTTCTAGGTCGTGCCGTAAAAGGAGGCCGATGGACATCTTCTTGGTCATGGTGATCTGTATCATACAGAGTAGATGAATCAACAGGAATTGTCCACCCACGTTGGGTACAAACATCTTTAGGCCACTCGAGGAGTAGTTACTGTAAATGCCTGGCCACGCTCGGAAAGAGATCTATGGTAGATTTTCCGGTCAGACAGTTACTCTCCCTATCGAGAAAACCACTCTAGATATAATCAGTCGCAAGTGCGACCTGAAAGACACCTTGCATTGAGTGGGAGATGTGATAAAGAGACAAGAGAATTGGTGACGCACACTTGTATCAGACAAGTGGGAGATTGTTGCAGTAGGTGTGCTCTACAATAGTGCGCCACATAATTAATCTCATTAAGGAATATAATTGGGATATTTATTGACTATATATGCATGATTAGTCAGTTGATTAACGTAAATCAATAACGGTTGGCTGACTAGAGTTTGACGTTATTCTCGTATGACGGCGGTGATCAACTGATCCCTTTCGGTCACACCTATAGGATAAAATCCAAAAAGTAACTAATTATTTGTATATGATACAGTTGATTAGTCCATTACATATATTTGATATGTACGAGAGTTAATTGTTAGAAATTGAGTAAAGAACTCAAATTCGATTAAGTTTATTTTTCAATTATGCGATAACTGAATAATAAATTTATATCTTATTTTAATATGACTAAATAAGATCTAACATAGTAATTAATCGTTAAATTACTAAATTTGTTGAGGTCTTGAGATAGAGGTAATTAGTTAATTATATTTACAAGGAGTTATAAAATAAATTAACTGAGCATTGTAGGACCCATTATATATTGATATAATGAGAAAATATCACTTAAATGTTAAGTACATATTGTTTATTAATTTGTGTAATATAATTGTTATATTATCAAATTAAACACTTAATTATATTAGATAATTAAACATATGATTAAATAAGTATTTGTGGAACAAATATCAAAAATCAAAATGGACCAAAATGAGCCTCAAGTGGCCGGTCATGGTAGTAGTAGTAGTGATGATAATTGTTCTTGTTTATGCAAACAAGCAACCTTATGATTATGACATATCATGCATTCCAAAATCATTACATACACTACCATACTCTACTACATTGCATGTGAATAAAATAACAAAAATAAGACGCCATATGGACTAGGAGGTCCGCCCATTGTGTCTATAAAATGGACAATGGTTGTTCATTTTTACTACATCATTTTTGTGCTTAATTCACACTTCTCTCTATAACTCATCCTCTCACTAAAACTCTCATTATACTAATATTTACTAAGTATTACTAGTGTAGTAATATATACTAATATTGGTAGTATTTTATCTATCTTATTATCTAGTTAATAATAAGATTAGATTATTTGGTATCATCTTGGTGCAACTTGAAGGAGGTATTCTAATTTGGAGATTGTTCTTGGATCATCCTTGTTTATAGCTCAAGATCAATAAGAAGGAGTTCTTATTGTGCCCATTTAATTTCCGTTTCAAAGTGACGAAATTTCTTCTTTTATATAATGTCTTTATATTTGCATGCATGTTACATAGATCATTAAACACTAAAATAACAAGTAATTTAGTAACTAACTAGAGGAGTCTAATTAAGGTCTATGGACTTTCAGGGTCCAAAGATGATGACCCAGTAACTGTCCTAAGATGCCACTATGGCACAGTCCATCAGATCAACGGGTCGCCTTAACCTTTCAGCTTATTTTCCCAATATTTGGGAATCCTGGTAAAGTCAACCATATAGAGCCTGGTTCTCATGGTAATCGAGCGCGTACGATATCCTTGAATATTAACTGGGGGTTCGATTAATCGCAGGCGCTCCATCAACCATATCTGCAGCAAGCAAGCAAAATGTCAAAAAAAAAAAAAAGACATAAAAAAAAGCCGAAAAAAAAAAGAAGAAGAAGAAGAAAAAAAAGAAAGACAAAAAAAAGAAGGAAGGGAAAGAAAGGAAGGATTTTTACCTTCAAGACGATAGGACTCCCCAGATATGGAAGCTTTCGATTACCTTTCTGTACGTTGTCAAGGCCAAGGATAATCTCTCCTAAACAAAGGCAAGCTAGGCTCTTGCGTAGCTCCATTTGCTCCACCAAGCTCAAGAAAAGAGGATCCCCTCTCATCTCCTTGTCAATGTGCCCTTGGAAAATATAACCATGCAAAAGGCAAAACCCAAAGGCCATACGCCTCGCAACATAGGATAAAGAAGGGTCTTCCTTATTTATGAATCGCTTTATAAAATCATGCATACGGACACCCTTTGAGGTAACATATCGATGTGCCTCAGCTTTAGTCAATCCAAGGATGTCCCTGAATTTATTCTTATACCCTTGGGAGTTAAGGGGTATAACTGGAGCATCTTCTCGGTCTCATCCCCCAATGGCAGTTATTTCCTCCGGGAAAGGACAAATATTGCCTCCAGGAAAGGCAAATACATGTAAATTAGGGTCTCATTACTCAAGACAAGCATCTAGGAAGGGTCTTACTACTTTCACCAACTTTACACTCAAGATCGTCCCTAGATTGTAGGCACCCATGTCATGTTTCTCAACATGGGTGAACTAATTTGCCCATTCTTTGAGACGATTTTTAAATACATCCATTATATTGCAAGTTTTTTTAGATTTGAGAATTTTTATGTGAGAGACGGATTGTTGGAAGAATTGTATGGGTAAAATATTCAACCGAGCTCGCTATATATACTATTTGTCTATTCCTAATTTTAAACGAGGTTTAAACAGCCAAGGAAATGACGCAGCAACAGCTGAGGCCTTTCGAAGAGTCGCAGCTCTTGCTGCGCCTCTTCCTTAGGCCCTTTTTCAGAATTTCAAGCTCTTGCGCCTTCCTAATTCATGCTCGTCAATGATTTCCTATTCCTATAGGATATAGGTTCGGCAAATATGCCGAGTTACTTAGTTTTTTTTGGATTTCCTAATCCTAGTCGGGTTCGGTTTTCTAGACGATAATCGACATTTTCGCCAATTACGCACACTTATTCATTTTTTTTCTTTTCTTTTTTAGGAAACTCGTCTCATTTCCATTTTTTCTAAACTTATATTTTTCTTTTCTTTTTTCGTTTTTTAGGGGGTAACTCTCCTTATTGTAGTCATATCCAAGCACTCATTTCGCGCTAGTTTAGGCTACATATATGTCACGTGTAAAATGTTTGAGTAGATGACTTGTTATATACTACATGTAATTTATGTGAATTCTATTCCGGCAGCATGACGACAGAACCGTCAGCTACCAAACATGCTTTAAGCTAACCTGCAGGAACAGAAGATATGTTCCAGCAAAGGCACTCAGGCCGTCGTAACACAGTAAAAAAAGGAATATACACAAGACTGGGAGCTCTCGCCCTAAAATAAAATCCGAAAATGGGGGCTCTCGCCCTAAAATCAAATCCGAAACTGGGGGCACTCGCATGGAAAACAAATCCAAATGTACAACAAATACAAATCAAAGTTCAAAAAATCTAATCTCTTCAAACAAAAAAAAAAGATGGCTAATCCTCATCGCCAGTGAGCCCAGCTAAAATCTCGAGGGCAAAAATGTCGGCATCCTCGGCCTCAGCTCCATGAACAAATGAGCTATCTCCTCTTGAGACTCCGTTGCCTCCGCCTGAGACTCTACCAGCTCACGCCCCAAGGCTCTCTCCAAAAGAAATGCCTCATTTCAGTCAACCAACACAAAAGTGAAACAATAAATGAAAAGGAAATGATAGGTTCTTAGCCGTCGGTCCCGACCACCATCGAGTGCCACAATGGCTGTAGCCCGCAACCGCTTGGACACCCTCCACAACGAAACATGCCGAGACGGGGCCACCTACATTCAAATACAAATAAAGGTTAAAACAAATGCATTCCTATGCAACAAAGACGGTCATGGATTGGAAGCTCACCCTCCTCACGAGGTGCTCGCACTCCTCCAAACCAGCATCAGTCACCACCTCGCTGAACTCACAAAGCTCTGAGACTGTCGTCAAGCCAGCCGCGTACATGTACTTGATCAACTCGGGGTAAGCTAAGGGCTCGACGCCCGCCTCCTCGATCTCCTGCAAAGATCAAATGGTTCATCAACAAGTAATTTATCATTTGTCAAAGTTCAATATAACAAGAAGCAAGCATTGCTTACCACTATCGACCAGTACGCCAATCTCCGACGAACAAACCCTGAGTTATCCTCACCCGGAAGGAGGAGGGTGTCCCCACTCGCGCCAGCCAAATCGGCATGTCTCTCCGCGTCAGAAGGCTCCCTAAACATCAACCCTGGAGGATCGTTGGAGACCGTGAAAGCATAACGAGAGCACTGCCGAGTCAAACGTTTGCCCAAGTACCACACAGGTCCCATGGGCATCCTCAGCAACAAGCGACTCGAATTCCTAGGACGTAGGACCTCAACTACGAAAGCAAGTGCTTCCGGGCAGTCAACCGAAGGCCTCGGAACCCACTTAAACAAAGAAGGAAGGGGTCATTCCTATGATCCAATTCTAGATGATGATAAGACGAAGGATCATTCCTTATGATTTTTTTTCCAAAATGAAAAAAACAGAAAAAGAAAACAGTCGAAGGTACTTACGTGCTCCAGTCGCAGGGCATTCACGCCTCTCGTACATACATCATAAGAAGAACGCTGGCTCTTCCTATGGCACACCACCCAGTCTCTCACAACTGGGTACGCCTTCGGCTCAAGCTCTGTCCTCTTGGGCACAAAAACAAAGAAGTAGGAGTACACCCAGGCCTGCAAAAACGTTAATAACAGTATCAACGTCAAAATCAAATATTGATCTTTCAATCAAAACAAGGTTATTGATCTTTCAATAAGGTTCAAAGGAAGGTTCATACCTCCAACAAGAATCCAAGACCTACCATAGGAAGAGAAGTCCCCTTCACCATCAGCCCGGCCTGACCATGGCCCTCATGTAATGATTAAGGACCGTAAAGCCACGAGTAACCTAGTCCCAACAACCTAGGCTACTCATGTCAGAAAGGAAAGGAAGAAGCTTCGTCGATAGCATATCCTCCTTGTCTCCGAAGTAAATCGAAGACAAGAACCACCACACCCAAAGCCGAGCTCACTACGCAGCTTTACAAGGAGGAGGAGCCACCATTTCTCCACCTATCCTCACTCTCGTCGGAGTCCTACGATCAAAGTAGTCTCTAACGTAAGAACTCGGCACCAACCCAGGTAGAGCAGCCGCCTCTACCGGCATTTTCCAACCTATCAGTTGTCTCGCCTCCTCCGGGTCGACCCTCATGGCCATTGATGACCACTCCAAGCTCTCCTCTCCACACGAAAAACCAGAAATCATGTCGTAATCCTCCACGGTGACTCTGACCTCCCCAAAAGGCATATGGAAGGTCGAAGTCGTATCCCAGTAATGATCTAAGAAGGCCCGAATCAAGCAAAGGTTAGCCCGAATCTTCATCACCCTGATCGACCTCCAGGCTCGGACCAACTCTCCGAAGGCTCCTCCCCCAATGAGGGTCTTCTCATCCTTGGTCAAATCCTTGTACTCGTCCATCATGGTCGTGTAGCCGGAAAAAGGACCTCATGTTCCCGGCTTCCTGCAATTTGAATCAAGAAAGTCATTTAGCATTTTATATTTCAAAAGAAGTGACAATCGAATATTGAAAATGACAAGCAAACACAAAGGCTAACCATGCTCCGTGCCGTCCTGTAAGATAGGTGGCTCTCCGCTACCCAAATGAGATGTCTACCATCCCATTTCTCAGCCCACTCAGATGCACCCACCAAATGGTGTCCACCTCAACCTGTGGTAATCCTTCTCAGAACCTCGTCCTCAGCCGTCCTGGTCTCTCGCTCAGGGTCTACGTCCATGGGAACTCTTCCTGACGTAGAAGGAATGTCACCTGCATAATCCTCAAACAGTGGCAAGCACATTTTAAAGCGTTTCAAGACATTTTCAAGAAATTTTCTGGCCATCTTTGACCGTTCTTTCGAAAACCTGACTACACATGTAGGATAGGGGTCAACTCAAGTCTAAACTCAAAGCCTAATTTTGGGTTTGAGTCAAATATTCGACAGTATTTCGCTATAATAGCGGTTATACCCTAGAAAAGCGTCCTACAGAAACCGTCTCAAACTGAAAATCTAATGCTACAACAAGTTTATTCACTACACAAGGGTTCCAGAACACCAAGTTTCATCCAAAATGAGCTACCCTAAAAGGATTTTCGAAGCGGTTTTCGAGTCAGTGAGTATCCGTCTCATTTGTTCAAAATTCGACGAAAACGGAAAACAAATACATGGCTATGTTTCTAATAGGTGGTAGTCCTAATTTTCAAGCTATTTGGGGGAAGGAAACCCTAATTTTAAAATGAAAATCAATCAAATATAAGCGATTAAAGGGAGATTGGAACGCATACCTCGATTTACCATGGCTTATAGAGATATTCAATCAAGATTTCAACAACTTCGTTTGAGTTTTGAAGGTTTTATTCGAGTTTTGTGATTTCGGATGAATGAAAATGCCTTCGTCTGATCGCATCTTTTATCAGACAGGGAGAAGCTCAGGAAGGAACGCAGCAATAGCTACGCCTCTGCCAAAGGTCGTAGCTCTTGCTGTGCCCTTTCCCCAACAATGTTTCGCCTAAATTTGAAAAGTTGGTTACAAGTTCGTTACTTGTGGGCCCAAGTCTTATGCGCCTCTTCTTCGACTTCTATTTTTCATACTTTTGTTCTTTTTGAACACCCGTGCCTCGGCCGGTTTCATAACCGTCACATCATCTCTGCAGAGACCCTCTTTTTTTGGATATACATTCTGTGGGCCTGATGTAGTGTCATTTCACCCTACTTTTTCGCCCTTTTTTGTCTCATTTTGCTTGCCTTTAACGCTCCTTAAGAGCGTTTCTACGTGTTTTACCTTCTTCTAGCACATTTCTCGCTTTTATTGTGTTCTTGTAGGTAAACCGCCACTTTAGGGCCCCACATACTCGGAGGACCCAAGGCATACCTTACGGCCCCACATACCCTTGGGGGGCCCTACTCGATGCGCCAAAGCCCTCCCGAGTCAAGGCAAGCGAAACCGAGAAGGAAGCAACAAAGTCAAGCAATGGAAGAAGAAAAAGAATTATTTCACGGGCGTGAAAGGTATCTCACGGTCGTGAGATGCCTTTCCAAGAACGTGAATTTTCGAGCAATTCAGCTCACGACCGTGAAACACATTTCACGGTCGTGAAAGTGAAATCACGGTCGTGAAACCCATTTCACGGTCATGACTTGATCGTGAAAGAGCCTCTGCCACATTAGGTGCAATATCTCACGACCGTGACTTGCAGTTTCACGGTCGTGAGACAGCTTTCACGACCGTGAACTTGCCAGTCCATGAAGTCTTTCGAAGCCCATCTTTCCTCCATTTTGTAAACCTATAAATAGGCCCTTTTGTGTAATTAGAGGGCACGAAACCCTAGATCTGAAACTCTCATAGAATTAGTATTTAATTTTCCTTAATTAAGCTTATTAGTTGGTTAATAAGCAATTGAGACTTGGTTTAGTGTTGGAACTTGGTTTGTATTCAAAGATTTGTGACAAAATCTTGGTTATTATATCAAAGTTCTCACCTTTTTCAAAGTTGGTATAATTTCTTTACTTAATCTTGTCTTTAATTAAGTTTTCATTTCAATTCTTGTTATCTATTCATTGTTAATTAGAAGATGTTCATTGTTGTTGATTCCCTTTTGCAATCCTTAGTTAATATTGAATTTCCTTTGAATATGAGTGAGTAGTAATCTTGCTAGGGTTATGTGGGGGATTATGGGTTGTAGTATGAGTTAATGTGTTTTTGTTGGGGTTAATAGTTGATTATTGTCCGGACTCCATGCTATGCTTATAAGATGTTTGATGAAATGCCTACTTGAGTTTTCATGATTCTCTTGCTTGTTTCGAATACCATAAGATCGAAAGTCATGGTTTTTCGTAGAACCGCTAGTTTGGCAAACCGTATCTAGTGACGCGATAGCTAGTTAGAGTCGGTTTGAGGAGAAATTGTAAGACTGAAAGCCTGAATTCACTTTCCTAGACTATTCGACACTTAGACTATTAAACCCGACTTTTTCACCCGACTATACCACTCACCCTAGTTTTCTCTCTTATTCGATAAAAATCCAATCTTTCTCGCTTTAGGCTCTATTTGTTGTTTTTATTTGTCTTTTGATAAGTGAATATTTGTATGATTTTAACCCCCAATTTAGCTCGGTTTTGTATGTCATTTGTGCTTTGTTAAGCCACTTTATGAGCTAATATCGTCTTCTAGGCAAATTCCTGTGTTCTAACCTGTTTTATAGGGAAAGTGACGTTTCTACGCCCTTTTTCTATATTCCCGAGCATTTGCCTAGAACCCGACGATTTGAAAAAGCAAGCTTGACCAAATGAAAGGCATTTCAAGAAGGTTCACTAATTCTAAAAGAGAGAAGAAGCAAAGACAGTTTCGTAGTTGTCGGAAGATCAATCATTTAGGCAGAAGAATTCATCGCTTTACATCAAACCCTATCAACAAACCCGACTCGAGAGGTCAAGGGGGATCTTGGAAGTCAAGTCAAAGCAAAGGGAGATGAAACGTTAGTCAAAAGGACCTGGATGACCACTTACCCGATCAGGGAAGTGTGTACACGATCGGGTAAGTGTGCTGCTTCGAGAAAACGGCGTCTTCTTCCTACTTTTGTCCTATGTGTTTAATGCCCGACCTCTTCTCCACGAAACCCTAATACTATAAATAGATGCTCTAGCCCTCATATCATATCATCCATCTTTTTACAATTCTCTTCTCTTCTCTTCTTACATTTCTCCTTAGATTAGGAGGAGGGGGAACTAGCCTCCCTTCTCTCATTTTCTTCTTCTTTAGTCTTTAGTTCTTAGTTTATTTCTGTCCTTTCCATATCAAAACTTTAGTTTAGATTAATAAGAATTTCATCTTTGTAGTCTACTTTGTTGGGTACAAGTGTTGTAATTCAAGGATCGTTTATTATGTGCAATGATTTTCTATTATTTTTATCATTATCATCATTGATCGTCATATAGGTATTTCTGTTTTATCCCTTGTTTAATGTTCTTATTGTTTTCCATTTGATTGTTATTCGCTTTACATATTGTCTTAAATTCATTTTAGTACCGTTATAATTGTTGTTTCATTTCCTAGATTGTCAATTAGCGTCGTTATTATCGCCATATAAAGAGTCAAAATCAAATAAACATGTCAATCCTAGTTTTCATTGTTAATATCATCTTAGATTTAGACATTATCATGAGTAAGTAGTCACCTTTCTAGGGTGTAGGGTAGCCATGTTAGATTGATCAAAAGATGATAATTGGATAAAAGAAATTGTGCCTTTAAACCGTTGTGTCTATGCATGTTTGGATTGTAACGATAGTTAACGACTTCTGGCCGGAAATCATCGACTAAAATGGAATTCTTTTCCAAGGTAGACATACAAGAATTGAATAGACAAAGCATGACATGGTAGATTTGTTGGAGCAAATGTCCTCCACAATAGTGCATTTATATTATAAATCTCATTTTGGAATATTAGTGGGATGACTAGTATTTTGATACTCCACGTCAGTTGATTAACGTAAATCGATAACGGTCAGCTGACTAGAGTTAGACGTTATTGTCGTATGACGGCGGTAATCAACTTACCCCTTTCGGTCACACCTATAGGATGAGACCCAAACAGAAATCTAATTATTTGTATACGATACATATTAATTAGTACTTTATATATATATTTGATATATGTTTAGTTACGAGAGTTATTTATTGGAAATTGAGTTGCGAACTCATTCCACTTAAGTTTATTAGTCAATTATACGATAACTGACTGAATAAATTTTACGTCTTATTTTAATACGATTAAGTAAGATTTAATTAATGATTAATCGTTAATTCATTAAATTAGTTGAGGTTATGCATATTTTTGAGGTAGAGGTAATTAGTTAATTATATTTACAAGGAGTTGTAAAATAAACTAACTAGGCATTGTGGGACCCATTATATATTGATATAATGATAAAATATCACTTAAAAGTTAAGTGTATATTATTTATTAATTTGAGTCATATAATTGTTATATGATCAAATTAACTCTTAATTATACAAGATAATTAATCATATGATTATAAGTATTTGTGGGACAAATATCAAAAATCAAAATGGACCACATGACACTAGTGGGTGCCGAAAATTGGTAGTGTACAACATGATGATTGTTGTTTCTTGTATTACACTACATCTTGTTATCATGTCATGTTTATGACACATGATCATAACCTTACTCACATCTACACTCAACCAATTTGCATGGGATTATTTTAAGCAAAAATAAGAGGCCACATAGGCCATGATGGCCGGACCATAGTGTCCTTAAAAGGACAACTTTGTTGTTCATTTTACTCACTTGTTCATTCTTATTTTGTTGCTTATCTCACTACAAATCCTCATCTCTCTAAAACTTCTCAAACACTAATATTTTCCTATTACTAGAGTAGTAATAAAATATAATATTAGTTCATTTTTCACTTGTATTTTCTAGTCAAAAACCAAGTGATTAGTTTGGGTTATCTCTTGGGTGCTTCTAAAAGGAGGTCTTCTAATTTGAAGATTACAAGGAGGATCATCTATTTCTTTCTAGCACAAGATCAACAAGAAAGGTGTTTCTTGTTGTGCCCATATAACCGAAATTTCCCAATGCAAGGAAATTTCTTCTTACTTTTTAGTATGCATTTTAATTTGCATGCATGTTACATAGATCTTTATTACACACTAAATTAACAAGTAATTTAGTAACTAATTAGAGGAGTCTAATTAGGGTCTATGAACTTTCATGTGCTATCAGAGCTAGCTTGTAGCATGCATGTTGATTTTACGCATTAAAATCGGGTTATACGATAACTTGAGTAAAAATCGAAATTTTATGTTAAAAATGGTTTTCACGAAATTTTATGATTTGCATGCATACCTACTGACCTCAAAATGTTTGTGGTAAAATTTGGTGAATTTACGAATTAATTTGCTATTTATTTTGATTTATGGCCTTTATAACCGAGTTAACATGCGATTTTATGTTAAAAGTTAACTAAAAATAGTTTTATGTTGAATCTGGCCTCAAATTTTTAATATGTTCTCACATGCATGGTGTAAATATTGTATGTAATTTTTTGTGACATTTAGTCATGTATTGCATGGTTATTGATTTTTATTGGATAAAAATCAATTTAAAGGAGTTATTTTGTTCTTAAAATTTAAAAGAGACTTTCTGGAGTTCAAAATTTTTTGTACATTTTAAAATATTATTTAAATCATCCTGGTAAAATTTGAAAATTTGTTTCATCTTTTTACTATTTTAGTTGGTTTTTATTTGATAAAAACCGATTCTTATAATGCTATTTGTTCATAAAATCATTTCAAATTTTTTGGGCAAATGTTTTTTTTTATTGAGGTTCCTGGAAGTGTTCCAGAATGTAAAAATATTTTTGTTTCAATTTTAATGATTTTTAATTTTATTTTGGGTTTAATTCATAAAAGTTATGAATAAACCTCTTTAAATAGCAAATGCGATCAATTCAAACTAATTAAATACAAGTGAAATTAGTGGGGACTAATTTTGAGTTCTAAATCAGTTTAGATAATTAGTTTGAGCTTAAATACGATTTAAGTGTTGATTATTGATTTTTAGTAGATAAAATCGATAAAATTCGTAAAAACCGAGCTAGAATGAACATGACAAGTGTTGAGGGTGATTTTGGCATGATTTTACAGCATTTTTATTTATGTTGTTGAATGAATGAATGTCATTTATTTATTTTATTGCAAGTTGTACCTAGTATGGCCTAGATTATTTTAATCGGTATTACCCGTAATGTAAGGGAATACCGATTTGGTTGTAATTTATTGCGATTTCGTATCGCCGTTTTGTAATAATTAATAATTTCATTTTATAGATCAAATGTATAATAGGAATTTGTTATGTATTCATTTGTATTTTTGTAATTATTTATTGTGAAGACGGTGATTCCCAAAGTCGGTGTTCCAAAAGAAGGTGCCATATTGGAAAGCGTTCCATGAAAAGGCAAGGGACCAAGGATTTGGTTTCCGATTTGTAATCATCTAGTTAATTAGATTAGCTAGGTGGCCATACTAGGATTTAATTTGATTGCTTGCTTTATTTTTCCGCACATGCCAAAATCACCAACATGCGTTTTATTTATCGATTGTCAATTCAACGTTATTCAAAATTCACCGACTTAGTTCACTTATAGGGAATTAATAACTAAAATTGGCAAGACCTCTCACATAACTTAAAAAGGAATTGAGATTTAGCCTTACCAATTGAAGCACCTATGAACCCCGTGTTCATTAGGACAACCACAACGTGGACCTTTTTACCTCGGGTAAGTAGGGTGATACGATCACATGCCTAAATTGGGTTGGACTCAACAAGATAAGCGTTATCTTGGGACTAGGAGATGGGTTTAGTTGAAATCCGTCAACCGAGAGTTCTAAGAGTAGAATTAGTCAAAAGTTAACTTACCGTCTTTTACATAAAAAGTTGCATAACATGTTCTTTTGTCTAAAATGCGGGTCTCGGAATCGCTTATATAATTTCGTGAGGGGTCATTATATGAGTGACTTGTTTAAATTGTTTATACAAGTAAAATTGATTAAAACAATGAATGTTAATATTTCCTAATTTTGTTGTAGTTATTCATAATTCGCAAATGGCAAACAATAACAACACCGTTCAACTAGGAAAAGACTCATGGCTAAGGTCCGTTATGGACAAATGCATCTTAAAAGACGATGGAACTAATTTCGTCGAGTGGGAGCAAACGATCAAGAGCGCGGCGTTATCGGATAACGTTTTGCGCTACTTGACCGAGGCACCTCCAAATGAACCCGGCCCAAGGGCCACTAATGCGGCCAAAGCCGCCTATGAGGAATACCTTAAGGTAGCAAACGACGTCAAGATGGTCTTGATTTGGTCGATGTCCTCAACCCTTAAGCAACAATACATCACCCTTGGAGCATATGAGATATTCTCTAGGGTGACGTTGGCCTTTTCTCAATCACCCGAGATTCGCCAATACAATGCTATGACTCGGCTTTTTGAAGCCAAGCTAGAGAAGGGCCAAAAGGTTGGCCCACATGTGCTTAAGATGGTGGAACATGTTGACACTCTAGATCGTCTAGGGGTCAAAATTCCTAAGAAGCTAGCGGTTGGCCGCATCCTTCACTCACTTCCTCCCAAGTTTGCCCAAGCTAGGGCAAACTATAACATGCATGGCATGGATAAGAGCTTTCACGAGCTCCATGCTCTCCTTACCCAAGTCGAAAGGGATATGGAAGCAAGTGGGAGTGAGCAAAAGGATGTTCTTACAATGAGATTGAAGAACTTGAAGCTAGGGGTTCAAAAGGGGAAGGGAAAAGCCAAAGCCCAATTTAAGAAGCAAGGAAAGGGAAAGGGCAAAGCTATTATGTATAGCAATGCCAAGGCTAAGGGTAAGAAGCACGCCGAAGTCGAATGCTTTTATTGTAAAGGCAAGGGACATTGGAAACGCAATTGTCCCAAGTATTTGAAGGATAAGAAGGACGGATGTGTGACACCGTCAGGTATAATCCTCTCTTCTCTCTATATGATAGATATTAACTATGCTTGCACTTCCACTTGGGTATTTGATACTGGATGTGGTTCTCACCTTTGTAATCACTTGCAGGGGCTGAAGGACGTGCGAGCACTAGCCAAGGGTGATGTGGACCTACGAATGGGGAATGGAGCAAGATTTGCCGCCGTCTCTGTAGGAACTTATGTATTAACCTTAGCTAGTGGTCTTGAGTTGTATTTAAATAATTGTTATTTTGTACCCTCCTTGACAAAGAACATTATCTCCATTTCCGTACTTGACGCGGAGGGTTTCTCTTTTGTAATCAAGAACAATAGTTGTTCGTTTTCTTTTAATGATGTGTTTTATGGTAAAGCCATCTCTGTTGGAGGCATTTATGTTCTTGATAATGTTAATGAAATATATCATGTAGAAAGCAAGAAGCTCAAATTAGGTGAACCTAATCAATCATACCTTTGGCATTGTCGTTTAGGTCATATAAACGAACGACGCATAAAGAGACTTGTTTCAACGAAACTTCTCAAACCATTTGATTACGAATCTTATGGTGAATGCGAATCTTGTCTTTTGGGCAAGATGACTCGTGCTCCTTTTACGGGAAAAGGGACACGAGCAAGTGAAGTATTAGGCCTTGTACATACCGATGTATGTGGCCCAATGACTCTCCAAGCTAGAGGTGGTTACAAGTACTTCATTACTTTTACCGACGATTTAAGTAGATATGGATACGTCTACTTAATGAGGCATAAGAGTGAAGCTTTTGAAAAGTTCAAAGAGTTTCAACATGAAGTGGAAAACCAATTGAATAAGAAGATAAAAACCCTACGATCCGATCGTGGTGGTGAATATCTAAATTATGAATTTGATTCACACCTAAAAGATTGTGGTATAGTATCACAATGGACTCCTCCTGGAACACCTCAATTAAATGGTGTGTCTGAAAGGAGAAACCGAACTTTATTAGATATGGTTCGGTCGATGATGAGCCTTACAGAGCTTCCTGACTCGTTTTGGGGATTTGCCATCTTAACCGCAATATTTTCACTAAATCGTAGCCCGACTAAAGCAGCCAATAAAACTCCATATGAGATATGGAAAGGAAAGGTTCCTTATTTGTCGTTTATGAAAATTTGGGGTTGCGAGGCGTTTGTTCATGAGAAGTCTAATGACAAGCTCGCACCCAGATCCGACAAATGTTATTTTGTAGGATATCCTAAGGAGACTCGTGGATATTACTTCTACAACCGTCATGAGGACAAAGTGTTTGTGTCTCGTGATGCTGTCTTTCTAGAAAGCGATTTCGTTTCTAAAAGGCAGAGTGGGAGAAAATTCGAACTTGATGAAGTTCGAGAGCCACAAACCGAAAATGAAGTGGAGGAAAACGTTCCCTCCTCGTCTGAAACGGTTATTGTCCCTAGAAGGTCAGGTAGAATTAGTTTTCAACCTGATCGTTACCTTGGATGTATCGAGGGAGATGGTGATTTATTACTTTTTGAAAGTGATGAACCAACAACCTACAAGTCGGCCGTTTCTAGTCCCAACTCCACGCATTGGCTTGAGGCCATGCAATCCGAAACGGATTCTATGTACGAAAATCAAGTATGCGACTTGGTAGACTTACCTGAGAAGGTGCGACCTCTTCAGTGCAAGTGGATCTACAAGATCAAGAATGGCATAGATGGACATATTGATGTCTACAAAGCTAGATTGGTGGCAAAAGGCTTCACTCAAGTTCATGGTTTACACTATGACGAAACTTTTGCCCCAGTCGCTATGCTTCGATCCATTAGGATTCTCTTAACGGTTGCCGCATTTTATAACTATGAAATTTGGCAAATGGATGTCAAAACCGCCTTCTTGAATGGGATTCTAGAAGAAGAAGTGTACATGACACAACCTGAAGGTTTTGAGGATAAATCCAACCCTAAGAAGGTATGCAAACTTAAGAGATCCATTTATGGTCTTAAGCAAGCATCAAGGAGTTGGAATCATCGCTTCGATCATGTAATTAAACAAAATGGATTCACTCGAAGTGTCGAGGAACCATGTTTATACATGAAGTTTAGTGGGAGCAAAGTTACTTTCCTTATCTTGTATGTGGATGACATACTTCTCATTGGGAATGACATACCAATGCTTACTTCTACCAAGGAGTGGCTTGGGAAACATTTCCAGATGAAGGATTTGGGAGAGGCACAACGCATTTTGGGTATCCGGATCTATAGAGATAGATCCAAGAGGATACTAGCATTAAGTCAAGAAGCTTATATAGATAAGATTCTTGATCGGTTCAAAATGAAAGACTCTAAGAGAGGCTTTCTTCCAATAGGTCATGGTATCACTCTGAGTAAATCCCAGAGTCCTACCGTCACCGAGGAGATTGAACGCATGAAGTTGATCCCTTATGCTTCAGCAGTTGGGTCAATCATGTATGCTATGATGTGCACTCGCCCCGACGTCGCCTATGCTTTGAGCATGACGAGTCGTTATCAAGCCAATCCAGGTGATAGTCACTGGATAGCCGTAAAGAACATCCTTAAGTACTTACGAAGGACTAAAGATTCGTTCTTGGTGTTTGGAGGAGAGACTGAGTTGCGTGTAAAGGGTTACACGGACGCTAGTTTCCAAACTGATAGGGATGATTTAAAATCCCAATCCGGCTATGTCTTTATGTTGAATGGAGGAGCCGTTTGCTGGAAGAGCTTCAAGCAAAGCGTGACTGCGGATTCTACAACAGAAGCTGAGTACCTAGCGGCATCAGAGGCTGCAAAGGAAGCTGTGGGGATTCGGCAGTTCTTGGAAGGACTAGGAGTAGTCCCTACTGCCACAGATCCCATCACGATGTATTGTGATAACAGTGGGGCTATCTTTCAAGCAAAGGAGCCCAAGTCTAGTAACAAGTCTAGACATGTACTGAGGAAATACCATGTAATTAGAGATTACGTGGAGAGGAAGGAAATAGATGTATGTAAGGTTGGGACAGACGATAACATCGCTGATCCTCTAACCAAGCCTCTTACAAAGGCTAAACATGACAGTCATGTCGTCTCGATGGGATTAAAACGAGTTCCTGAATTCCTCTAGATTATGTGATATGTAATAATTGAATGTTGTATCAATGTTTACATATATGATAATTGCATTCATTGTTCGAGTTTTATATGAGCTCTTTAATTTAGTATTGACTAAATTTTATTACTTTGTTTTATCCGAATTGGTTATAAGAAAGGTTGAACCCAATTCAAGTGAACATGATGAACTTAGTAATTGTCCCTAGTCATTTGCATAAGGTGACGTCTCGAAATGACTAGATTGTAAGTAGATCGATGGTTGGTTCAGCACCATGGGGTCATGTGGATGACTGATCGTTTACATAGACAGACTGTAGAGATACTCTGTCGGACAATGACCATGATAGAGTCCCTTATCAAAATTGTTGAAGCCTGGTCGTGGCGGGGATTTCTATTATATTCCTATGAGTCGATTCTTTAGACTGGTGACCATTTACCTGAGTCGGTGTATTTTCCGATTGACTTTGGTTTTTGTCCTAGGTCGTGCCGTGAAAGGAGGCCGATGGGCATCTACTGGGTCATGGTGATTTGCATTATACAGTGTCAGTTGGGTCAACAGGAATTGTCCACCCACGTTGGGTATTAACATCTTCGGGCCACTCGAGGAGTAGTGACTGGAAATGCGTGGCCACGCTCGGAAGAGATCTATGGTAGATTTTCCGGTCAGACAGTTACTCTCCAGATCGAGAAAACCACTCAATTTATTTTTCTAATCGCAAGTGCGACCTGAAAGACACCTTGCGATGAGTGGGAGGATGTGACGCTAAAGTGACAAGAGAATTGGTAGCACACAACTTGTCGAGACAAGTGGGAGATATTGTGGGAGTAGGAGTCCTCGGCAATTGTGTGGCTACATGCACAACTTGTATCGGACAAGTGGGAGATTGTTGGAGCAAATGTCCTCCACAATAGTGCATTTATATTATAAATCTCATTTTGGAATATTAGTGGGATGACTAGTATTTTGATACTCCACGTATATTATAAATCTCATTTTGGAGTCCTCGGCAATTGTGTGGCTACATGCACAACTAGCATTTATATTATAAATGTTGTGGTGATGGCACCAAGCTTAGCTCAAGGGGTTTGTGAATGGGGTGGAACATTTGCTCATGATTCTCAAGATTGTAGAGGATCCTTGGAACAAGTGAATGCCTTTCAATCTTATAGGCAAGGAAATCCCTACTCCAACTTTTACAATAACAACACAGAGAACCACCCAAATCTCTCATATAAAAGCCAAAATGTCCAAAACCCTCAACCCAAACCATATGTTGCTCAACCCTTGAGAAACAATCAACAAAACGTTCAAAGACCACAATACAATCAAAATCAACCTTCTTACAATCAAAACCAACCTTCCTACAATCAACCACAATACAACCAAAATCAATACAACCCACCACCACAAAATCAACCTCCCATGCAACCAAAAGTTGGAGATCCAAACTTGGACATTCAAAAAGCGATCCTCCAATTGCAAAAAGACAACCAAGCCAAAGATATCATCATCAATAACATCCTTGCCCACAACAAAATGCTTGAAACTCATGTGACCCAAATAGCCTCGGGGAGTTCCTCTAGGGGAAAAGGTCAATTACCTCCTCAAGGTAACCCACCTAGAAATGAAACCGCCAATTGAGGTGTTGAAAGAGTTATGAGGGACCAAGGATGCCAATTGGAGATGATAATGGTGAGGGAGACAAAGTGGTAGATTATGAACCAATTGAAAATGAAGTTGTTAAATTGGATGACAAGGAGGAAGAGTGCTCTTCAAGTGAGCAAGTTGTTATTGAAAAGAAGGATGAAGTGGTAACAAAGAACAAGAAGGTTGAGGAGCCTATTATGATAAGGCTACCTTTCCCTTCTAGACAAGCAAAAACAAAGCTAGACAAGCAATTAGGCAAATTCATGGACATTGTCAAGAATTTGGAGGTCTTCATTCCTGTCACCGACCTCATCACTCAAATTCCCGCGTATGCAAAATTCATGAAAGACATCCTTACAATAAAGAAGTCCTTGGGTGGAGTTGAAACCGTAGCATTTACCGGTGAGTGTAGTGCCTTTTTACAAAGCCCAACCCCTCCAAAGTTGAAAGATCCGGGTAGCTTCTCTATCCCATGCACCATAGGCAACATAAAAATTGACAAGGCCTTGTGTGATTTGGGAGCTAGTGTGACTGTGATGCCATATTCCATTGTGAGAAACTTGGCATGGGAGAACTTAAATGCACCAACATTACACTCCAAATGGCGGACCGATCTACAAAGCAACCCTTGGGTGTATTGGAGGATCTCTCAGTTATAATTGGAAAGTTCTTCATTCCGGTGGACTTCATAGTTTTTGACATTGCGGAGGATTCTCAAATCCCCATTATTCTTGGGAGGCCATTTTTGCACACCGCCAGAGCGGTGATTGATGTAAAACATGGGCGGCTAACCCTTGAAGTGGGAGATGAAAAAATAACATTCAACTTGCAAAGTGCCATGAAAGCTCCAAATCTTGGAGAATCTTGCTATTTCATTTATATCATTGATGCCTTTGTTGAAGAAGTGACACCTAGCTTCTTTATGAGGGATCCTTTGGAAGCTATCTTGACCTTGGAACCAAGGGATGTTATGGAGGATCTACATGGGTTTGAATTTGACTTACTTGAAACAACCTTGGAAGGAGAAGAGCTTGATGAACAACAACTTTTAAGACTTGAGTCTATCATCCAAACCTCTTGTGCAGTGGATATTGCGGTAGAGGTACAAGCCCCTTCTCTTAAACCCTTTCCCTCTAACTTGATATATGCTTATCTTGATGAGTCAAAATGCAAACTCGTGATTGTAAATGCTCACCTTGATGATACTCAATTAAATGCATTGTTGTGTGTTTTGAGAAAGCATGAGAAAGCAATTGGTTATAGCTTAGATGATTTGAAGGGCGTTAGTCCCGAGTTGTGTATGCATAGAATTCACATGCAAGATGATTATGAGCCTAGAAGGCAACCTCTAAGAAGACTAAACCCCACCTTACAAGAGGTAGTTAAAGGTGAAGTCATGAAACTACTTGATGTCGGGATCATCTACCCAATCTCTTACTCCGATTGGGTTAGCCCTGTGCAAGTGGTGGCAAAGAAAAGTGGCACCACGGTAGTGAAGAAGGATAAAGATGAACTAGTGCCCACTAGAGTAGTGACAGGATGAAGAATGTGTATAGATTATAGGAGGTTGAATGCCTCAACAAGAAAGGATCATTTCCCCCTTCCCTTCATTGATCAACTCCTAGAAAGACTTGCCTCAAACAAGTATTTTTGTTATCTAGATGGATACTAAGGATTTTTCCAAATCCCAATCGACCCAATTGACCAATCCAAGACCACATTTACATGCCCTTATGGCACTTTTGCCTATAGGAGAATGCCCTTCGGCCTTTGCAATGCCCCGGCCACATTCCAAAGATGCATGATGAGTATTTTTTCCGATTACATTGAGTCTATCATGGAAGTTTTTATGGATGACTTTAGTGTGTATGGGAAAGACTTTGATTTGTGCTTGCATAACTTGTCTTTGGTGTTGAAAAAATGTGAAGAGGTGAGTCTTGTTTTAAATTGGGAGAAATGTCACTTCATGGTAAATTAAGGGGTAGTTCTCGGTCATCTTATCTCGGAAAAGGGTATCCAAGTTGATAAAGCAAAGGTGGAAGTGATTGAGCAATTACCCCCACCTTCAAACCTCAAAGGGGTGAGAAGCTTCCTTGGTCATGCCGACTTTTATCGCCGGTTCATCAAGGACTTCTCCTAAATTGCTAAACCACTTACACAACTTCTCCTCAAGGATACCTCTTTCCATTTTACTAATGAGTGTGTTGAGGCATTTTCTAGGATAAAGGAAGCTCTTATCTCGGTCCCGGTCATGCAATCCCCGGATTGGGAATTGCCATTTGAAGTGATGTGCGACGCAATCGATTATACCGTTGGCGCGGTTCTTGGCCTACGGAAGGACAAAGCTTTGCATGCCATGTACTATTCTAGCAAGACCCTTGACGAAGCACAAGTTAACTATGCAACAACGGAAAAAGAAATTCTTGCTATTGTTTATGTTCTTAACAAGTTCCGTTCATATTTGATTGGCTCCAAGGTCATTGTTTATACGGACCATGTCGCACTTAAATATTTGCTTGCCAAGAAAGAAGCTAAGCCCCGCCTCATTAGACGGATCCTTCTCTTACTAGAATTCGATTTGGAGATAAGAGATAATAAGGGTGCGGAAAATGCGGTGCCAGACCACTTGTCCCGGCTATGCTATAATGGAAGTAAAGATGACATGCCTATGAATGATTCATTCCCGGATGATTTTCTCTTTGCCATTAATGAAACCATTCAAAATCAAGCACCTTGTTTTGCGGACTTCGCCAATTATATTGTGGGTGGTGTTCTTCCACCGGGCATCAACCACAATAAAAAAAAAGAGGTTTTTGTTTAAAGCTAAGAGATACTTTTGGGATGACCCTTTGTTGTTCAAGGAGTGCGGTGATGGGATGTATAGAAAATATGTTCCTTAATAGGAGTATGAAGATATCATGAGAGGATGCCACTCCTCTCCTTATGGAGGGCACCATGGGGCAAGCAAGACCGTTGCCAAAATACTTTAATCCGGGTTCTTTTGGCCCTCTATGTTCCAAGATGTTAAGCACTTTGTCCAATGTTGCGATGCTTGTCAACGCAACGGCAACATCTCTTGGAGGAATGAGATGCCTCAAAGGGGGATTCTTGAGGTGGAGGTGTTCGATGTGTGGGGCATAGACTATCAACGCCCCTTTATTTCTTCAAAAGGGAATAGGTACATTCTAGTGGCGGTAGACTGTTGGAGTGAGTGTCCTCAACAATAGTGCGATCACATAATTAAATCTCATTAACGAGAATACAAAGGGATGATTAACATTATAGTCAACTGATCCACATTAATCGGTAATGATTGACTTGCTAGAGTTTGACATTACTGTCGTATGACGGTGGTGATCAGTTGATCCCTTGAGGTCACACCGAAAGGACGATTCCCTAATCAAGAATATTAATTAATTGTATAATGATACAGATTAATTAATCCCTTAAACAGAACGAGTTTACGAGTGAGAGATATATCTTATTGTAATATGATTAAGTAAGATTCAATAATATAATTTTTATATTAGAATGCTTAATGTTTATGAAACATTTGAGATAAGCATGATTGGTTGATCATAATTACAATTAGTTGTAGATCATATCAACCAAATATGAGATGACCCATTTTATATATATGTGATTATAAATTATTACTTAAAATATTAAGTTTAATTTATTTGACATGAAATTGTATTTAATTAGTTAAATACATAATTATATTATGAGATAACATGTCACATGTCACATGTCACATGTCACATGTGTGACAATTGACAAAATCACATTTTATAAAATGGAGTCAATTTTAAATGGTAAAACCGGTTTAGTGGGGTGGTTGGGTAGGATTAGGCTTTAACATTATTCTAATGATGATTAAACATAATGATTACTAAAGCCTAATGCCTATAGCCACCCTATGATCTTGATAAGGCAACAAGAAAAGCATGCCTTCCCTTTCCCTATGGGGGTGCCGGCAATGTGGGTAGATGAGAGGGTGTTTTCCTCTTGCTTACCCACTTGAATATCTCATAAGATAAAATTTACTACATCTCACTAAAAATCACTATATACTTAGAAACTTAAGAAGTTTCTTTGAACTTGTATTTGTGGATTGAACTCGACATTTCTAAGGTAGAAATTTCGAGTTTCATACTTGTTTTAAGAGGGTCTTGTTTATTGTTCTAGTAAAACAATAATCAAGAGATTAAGGATAGTCTAGGTGCAACTTATAGGAGGGTTTCTACTCTTGGAGCTTTTGGAAGTTCATCCTTTAATCATCTAGCTCAAGAACAATTACAAGAAGGAGTCTTGTACTTGTGCCCATTTCCGTTTAATAATCAATGTGAGGAACAATATTTTTCCTCTACTTTGTTTTATTTTTATTTGCATGTAACTAGATCTTGTAACTAATTAAAGTGTTAATTAGTATTTCATAAGAAATGTCTTATGAGTAGGTATATGAACCTAAGATAGACTACGTGTCCAAATGGGTTGAGGCGGTGGCTTCCCCTACCAACGATGCCAAAGTTGTCATCAATTTCCTAAAGAAGCTCATCTTCCCCCGGTTTGGAGTACGAAGAGCTTTGATAAGTGATGGAGGCACGCACTTTCATGAAAAACGACTTGACTAACTACTCCTTAAATACGGTGTCCATCACCGTACCGGTTTGGGGTATCATCCCCAAACTAGTGGGCAAGTCGAAATCTCCAACAAAGAGATCTAATTCATCCTTGAAAAAGTGGTATCAAAGCACCGTAAAGATTGGAGTTCAAAGCTCGACGACACACTATGGGCATATAGGAGGGCATTCAAAACTCCCATTGGAATGTCGCCTTACAAGTTGGTGTATGGCAAGTCTTGCCATTTGCCCATAGAGCTTGAATACAAGGCACATTAGGCTATTAAAGAACTAAATCTTGATGCCAAGTTGAGCGGTGAAAAGAGATTGCTCCAAATCCAAGATCTTGAGGAGTTCCGCCTCAAATCCTATGAGAATGCTCGAACTTACAAGGAGAAGACCAAGCTCGTTCATGACAAGAAGATCCTCAAAAGGGATCTCCAATGTGGAGACAAGGTACTTCTATTTAACTCGAGATACAAGTTATTTCCTGAGAAGCTCAAATCCCGGTGGTCGGGACCATTCTTGATCACCGAGGTGGGGAGATATGGAGATTTCGAGTTGGCAAGCAAAGATGGCCAAAAATTCAAGGTGAATGGGCAACGAATCAAGCTCTACAAAGAAGGTTCTTTCATCGGGGTAGTCGAGGCTTCGTACCTCAAGCCGACTATCCTCCATTAATTCTTGAAAAAGAACGAGTTTTGTGAAGTCCTTCAAGAATCACAAATTCGTATATATTTCTAACTCATTTACTAATGCTTAGTATATATTAGTTTGCATGGAAATTGGTTAAATTGACGATATGAGGTTGAATTTTCTTTGCCAATTAAATCATTAATTAAATCCTTTTTTGTCAATGAGAGTTAATGTGGTGTGTGATTGTTTTGTAAGATGAAATGAAGGAAACATGGAGGAACGATATTGAAGAAGCGAGAAATCGAACAAGAGTGAAGAATTTGGTTCAAAGGCTCGAAAATAGCCGAGTCACGCTCGTGAAATGAGCCTCACGCCCGTGACTAGTGAAGCAAGGCAAGTGAAATGACGAGAAAAGTATTTCACGACCGTGAAACCCATCTCACGGTCGTGAAACATGTTTCACGGTCGTGAAATAGTGACACTAATAAAACAGAAGGTCTGCCAGATTGTTTCACGGTCGTGAAGCAAGTTTCACGGTCGTGAAACTTAAGTCACGCTCGTGACTTCTATTTCACGGTCATGAAATGCCTTAACCGTGAATTCTCTTTCTTTTCTTCCTTCTTATCCCTTCCCTTCATCTTCTTCATTCATCATATAAAACACATTTCCTAAAATCCTTTATCTCACTAAAACACCCAAATCTCCCTCAAAACTCGACTAAATCACCTCAAGTCTTCCCCAAATTGCTACAAAAACTCTCCTTTAACAATTACATACACCAAAGGAGCCATTCCTTCACCATATAAACACCAAAAAACTCAAAAAAAATCAATTTTCAAACCTAGGGTTTCAAAAATCCGAATTTGGGGATCTTTTTTTTTGGGTTAGTTTTCAAGCTTTCAACTTCAATAGAAAGCGATTTTGGGGTTAAGTGAAGGTTTTTCAAGTGTTTGCAACCGTCTTAAGGAAGTTTTCTAGCAATTTTCTTTTTGGGAAAAGCTTGTGATTTGAACAACAATGGTGGGAAAAGGAAAGGGCAAAGCAACAACATAAAAAACTCAAAAGAGAAGGAGGGGAAGCGGTTCCAACAACCCGAATACGGATGAAGACTTGGAAATAGAGCAACTTCCGAATTTTCCGTAATTCGTCTTCGAGACGGACGCTCATCGACAAGCTTGTGAAGGAATACAAGGGTTAGAAATGGAGCCAGCCATATTTCTATGCCATGACATCATACGTGGCTTAGGCTTAACAGAACAAATGCGAACATTTTTCGAGGCTACCGGTATGTCTACTCTATTTTCTATGCATGAGCTCTCTTACCGGAGTCTCACTCTTGAATTTCTGAGTAGTATAAATACTTGTGTGAATGCTGAAAAAGTACCTTGCTACACTTTCCGTCTTGCCAACACCACGCATGTCATTCCCATGGATGATTTTGCTGCTATTTTGGGGTTAGAAATCCCTTCTAGTAGGGATTCCGAGGAGCCAAGAGGGTATTGACCGATTTCCGGCGGAATTCGGCTCTCTTAATTCACCACCATGTGCCCCGTTTTTGGCATAGGATAGTGTCAGGCACCTTTCTTTGTCGGCAAGAACCGAATAACCTGACCCAGCTAGACCTCACCCTCTTAGAAACGCACATGAATGTGCAAGGGAAGAGGGAAAACTTCACCTTTCCCCTCATGCATGAAATATTTAGGAGGTGGAGAAACTTGGGGAAGACCACCGTTGCTCGTAAACAGACGGTGGTCATAGGGGGTTTGGTTACCTTTTTGGCTAAGCATTTTGACACGGATTTTAATAGTGATGGGGCATATGAGGCCTTACGTGGGGGGACACTTCTTAATGAGACTACCCTAATCTACTCTAATTGGATTACGATTGACCGGAATAAGGGGTATCTTTGGGTAATCAAGGATGCCACCCCTTTTTACCTCCCTTGTCATAGACTCCCGCCTTTCGCACCTAAAAGCGACTCCATGTATAGGCGACCTAGCTACCTGCTATCGGTGACGATGGCATGTAGAGCCTCTTCTAGAAGTACTAGGGAGGAGGGAGGGTCCCCCCCCCAGCAACCTCGACCCCGACCCCGACCCCGACCTACACAGAGTCAAACTGCGCCTCATGTGACCTTGCATGCTCCTCCTTTCCCTTTACCGCATTTGCAAGCACCCTATCCCCCACCCAGTTTTGTGAACATTCCCCCTACCCCTTTGAGTACCAGGGGTATGTTCACCCCGACCCTACCATCTCCCCCCCAAAGTGAGTACCTAACCGGTCTTATGCAGAACATGCACTTGAACATGTATGAAGACCGGGTGAACAACTACTATGCCACCTACCCCAACTTTTACTTGTTGGCTAACCAAGGGTACATTGACCCGAACGGTTTTTTACCAAAGAGGGGTAGATGGCATGGAGACCGGGGGAGACCACGGGGATCGGGAAGAGGGTGTTGGTGGTGGGTGAGATGAAAATGTTGAGGATGATATGGAGACTTTTTGAGGAGGATGTGCGTTTTGTTTGATGATAGGAAGAGTTGGAGTGGTGTCTATGTGGCTTGTTTAGCATCTACCCCCTCCCCTCTAGGGCGTGTTTCCTTCTCTTCTCTCTTTGTATGACTTGAATTGCACCTTTAACTAATTTTTTTTTGTTGTGTTGGTTGGCCTCGGTAACATTGGAGGCGGGTGTCCATCCCATCGGACACCAATCTTTTGCTCCTTTATGGAAAATCGAAATTAACAAACCACATTCATTGCATTTAGATAATTCTCATGCATCACGTAGTTGCACTTTTAGGTGCCATTTTTGGACTTTCCCGTGGTAGGTACACCAGTGAGGGGCATTGCATTTATGCACCTTACCGCCGCGACGAGACTCCGATATGGCACACGTTGTTTTCCTTTTTTATCTAGACTTTCTTGTGGTAGGTACCCCCATGAGGGGCATTGCATTTTTGCACATTACCACCACAACGAGACTCTAGATTAGCATATAGTTTAGCTTGCATTCACTTAGATCATGCACTTTGTATTATATCACTTTGCATTTAGTTTTAGGAATATTGATTAGTTCATGCATTTCATATAGAATTAGTTCATTTGCATAACTAACCCTCTTATATATATTGTTTATATTGTGAATATTCATCAAAAATCAAAAACCCAAAACAAGTTTTTAGTTTTCAAAAATTTTAAAAAGCTTAAAAACATGTTCTTTTCCTTTTAGAAAATCATTCAAAAAACTCCAAAAACATGTCTTTCTTTACTTTCAATAATCCTATTTCATACATTGAGGACAATGTATGTTCCTATGTGGGGGATGGGAAACTATCTTCATAGTTTGAAAAAAATCCAAAAACATGTTTTATTTTGCATTTAAAATCATTCAAAAATCCAAAAAAATCGAAAAAGTTTGAAAAATCGTAAAAATTAGCTTGTTTATATCTTAGTTTGTATATATTTGTATTGTTTTTTCTTCTAACCTCCATACATAGGTCCGCTACACATCGCTTAAGAGACTTATAGAAGGGATTAGGAAGACCGACATGGTATGATCGTTCTTATTCCTTCCCCTTCTTTCTTTCTTCACTTCTTATCACATGAGGAGTTTGGAGGAATTGTTGATGATTGCGATGTGGATTTTGACGAATTGGCAATTGTGTGACATATGTGCTGTTAGGGGGTTTCATTAGATTAATTGTCACGTAGTTCACTAGAGCATTTGCATTAGTTTGTATATCTGTTGCTTAATTCTAGATCATGGCATATAGTTGCATTTAGGAGAACTTTTTAAAATGCCTAATCTGGCAATTGAACAAGCTTGGATAGGCCCTTGTAGATATTTTTTTTGCTTAGCACTTTGCCTATTAAAATAGATTTTGAAACACCCTTTAATGTATAGTTTTAGTATAATTTTAGCACCGTTTCCTAGAGCCTAGTCAAGGGCTTGCATTTGAAAGTCCATAGACCTTAATTAGACTCCTCTAATTAGTTACTAAATTACTTGTTAATTTAATATTTAATGATCTTATTAACATGCATTCAAATATAAAGACATTTATCTAAAAGAAGAAATTTCCTCACATTGATATGGAAATTAAATGGGCACAACAAGAAATCCTTCTTGTTGTTCTTGAACTATTAAAATGGATGAATAATCTTCAAACTAGAAGACCTCCTTCAAGTTGCACCAAGATGACACCAAATAATCTACCCTTATTATTAACTAGATAATAAGATAGATATTATACTACTAATATTAGAATATATTACTACACTAGTAATACTTAGTAAATATTAGTATTTTGAGAGTTTTTAGAGAGAAGCTGAGTTTTGAGAGATGAATGAAAAATAAGCAAGAATGAAGAAGTAATGAATTGAACAACAATTGCTCTATTTAAGCACAAGAGGGCCGGCCCCTATGCTCACCAAGTGAGTGATTTTACTTCTTATTTAATTGCCATGCAAAGTGGTAGTGTGTTGTAGTGTAAGTGATGATTATGGTGCACTTGTAATGTCACTTTCACTTGGTGACTTGTGAGTTTGTACAAGAACAGCAATCATCACCTTACCACTACAACTCTTACCGGCTATGTGAGGGCTCATTTGATCCATTTTGATTTTTGATATTTGTCCCACAAATACTTATTAATCATATGCTTAATTATCTTGGATAATTAAGTGTTAATTTGATCATATAACAATTATATGACATAAATAAATGAATAATATGTACTTAACATTTTAAGTAATATTTTACCATTATATCAATATATAATGGGTCCTACAATGCTTAGTTAATTTATTTTACAACTCCTTTGCACATATAAGAACTAATTGCCGTCGATCTCAAAACTTCAACGTGAATTAGGATTTACGATTAATTACTAGTTAAATCTTATTTAAATATATTAAAATAAGATATAAATTTATTAGTCAATTATCGCATAATTAAAAAATAAACTTAATTGAATTTGAGTTCTTAACTCAATTTCTAACAATTAACTCTCATACATATCGAATATATGTAATGTACTAATTAACTGTATCCTATACAAATAATTAGTTATTATTTGGATTTCATCCTTTAGGTGTGACCGAAAGGGATCAGTTGATCACCGCCGTCATACGACAATAACGTCAAACTCTAGTCAACCAACCGTTATTGATTTACGTTAATCAACTGACTAATCATATATATAGTCAATAAATATCCCAATTATATTCCATAATAAGATTTATTATGTGGCGCACTATTTTGGAGGACACCTACTCCAACAATCTCCCACTTGTCTGACACAAGTGTGCGTCACCGATTCTCTTGTCTCTTTATCACATCTCCCACTCAACGCAAGGTGTCTTCCAGGTCGCACTTGCGATTGGCAATATCTAGAGTGGTTTTCTCGATAGGGAGAGTAATGTCTGACGGAAAAATTACCATAGATCTCTTTCCGAGCGTGGCCACGCATTTACAGTAACTTCTCCTCGAGTGGCCTAAAGATGTTTTTACCCAACGTGGGTGGACAATTCCTGTTGATCCATCTACTCTGTATGATGCAGATCAACATGATCCAGAAGAAGTCCATCGGCCTCCTTTTACGGCACGACCTAGAACATCAACCAAAACCAATCGGAAACTGCACCGACTCAGATAGACGGTCGCCAGTCAAAAGAATCGACTCATAGGAATAAGATAGAAGACCCTACCACGACCAGGCATCAAATAATTGATTTAAGGGTCTCTACTATTATAGTCAACTGGTCAACATAAATCGGTAATGATTGGCTCAATTGAGTTTGACGTTACTGTCGTATGACGGTGGTGATCAGTTGATCCCTTGAGGTCACACCTAAAGGACAATCCCCTAATCATGAATATTAATTGTATAGCGATACAGATTAATTAATTCCTTAAATTGAACCAAGTATATATTGTAAGGGAGAAATATATCTTATTGTAATATGATTAAATAAGATTCATTTTAGTAATTTAATTGTTATATTACTAAGAATGTATTATGTTTATGAAACATTTGAGATAAGCAAAATTGGTTGATTATAATTGCAAATTGTTGTAGATTATAATAACCAAATCTGAGATGACCCATTTTATTTACATGCAATTATAAAATATGACTTAAAATGTTAAGTCTAATTTATTTGTTATGAAATTGCATTTAAATTGGTTAAATGCCCATTATAAGCTAAAATTACATGTTACATGTCACATGTCACACATGTGACAAATGACAAAATGCAAAAATAAAATGGACACCCATTTTAATGGGGTGCACCGGTTTTGTGAGGTATTTTAGGGTGATTAGTTTTTGTGTATTATTCTAATTGAGAATTAGACATAATCATAAACTAGACTAACTCCTACACACTACCTACTTACTTTGTAAAGACAAATGAAAGTGACAACACTCCCTCTTGCATGTGGTGGCCGGTTATGAGCATGAGTAAGAAGGAATTTTTTCCTTCTTATTCCAACACTCCATCTCATTATAATTCATTCATGCAAAAATCACTTATCTCTCATATAATTCTCCAACTTCTCTCTACAACTTAAGAAGGTCATATTAGAGTTCATATTTTCTAATAACATTACTAGTGTAGTAATACACTAGTAAATGTTATTAGAAAATATGAACTCTAATATGAACTTCTTAAGTTGTAGAGAGAAGTTGGAGAATTATATGAGAGATAAGTGATTTTGGCATGAATGAATTATAATGAGATGGAGTGTTGGAATAAGAAGGAAAAAATTCCTTCTTACTCATGCTCATAACCGGCCACCACATGCAAGAGGGAGTGTTGTCACTTTTATTTGTCTTTACAAAGTAAGTAGGTAGTGTGTGCGCGTAGTCTAGTTTATGAGATGTCTAATTCTACAATAGAATAATACACAAAACTAATCACAATAAAATACCTACCAAAACCGTGTTGCACCCATTAAACTGGGTGTCATTTTATTTTTGCATTTTGTCATTTTCAATGTGGGACATGTGAAGGTAACATGTTAAGTTTAGCTTTATAATGTGGCATTTAACCAATTTAAATGCAAATTTCATAACAAATATTAGATTAACATTTTTAAGGTCATATTTTAAATTGCATGAAATAACATGGGTCATCTCATATTTGGTTTATCTAGTCTACAAATATTTGCCAATTTATAACAAACAATTTTGCTTATCTCAATGTTTCATAACATAATAAAGTTTAGTAATATAACAATTAATTAAATACTAAAGGACTCTATTTTAATATATTACAATAAGATAATTCTCACTTACAAGATAAACTTGGGTTCAATTTAGGAATTTAATTTAATCTGTTTGCTATACAATTAATAGTCCTGATTAGGGGATTGTCTTAGGTGTGACCTCAAGGATAACTGATCAACACCGGCATAGACGTAACGTCAAACTCAATTGAGCAATCATTACCGATTTATGTTGACCAGTTGACTATAATAGTGAGACCCTTAAATCAATTATTTGATGCCTGGTCGTGGCAGGGTCTTCTATCTTATTCCTATAAGTCGATTCTTTTGACTGGCGACCGTATATCTGAGTCGGTGCAGTTTCCGATTGGTTTTGGTTGATGTTCTAGGTCGTGCCGTAAAAGGAGGCCGATGGACATCTTCTGGAACATGGTGATCTGCATAATACAGAGTAGATGAATCAACAGGAATTGTCCACCCACGTTGGGTACAAACATCTTTAGGCCACTCGAGGAGAAGTTACTGTAAATGCGTGGCCACGCTCGGAAAGAGATCTATGGTATATTTTCCGGTCAGACAGTTACTCTCCCTATCGAGAAAACCACTCTAGATATTGTCAATCGCAAGTGCGACCTGAAAGACACCTTGCGTTGAGTGGGAGATGTGATAAAGAGACAAGAGAATCGGTGACGCACACTTGTGTCAGACAAGTGGGAGATTGTTGGAGTAGGTGTCCTCCACAATAGTGCGCCACATAATCAATCTTATTAAGGAATATAATTGGGATATTTATTGACTATATATATATGATTAGTCAGTTGATTAACGTAAATCAATAACGGTTAGCTGACTAGAGTTTGACGTTATTGTCGTATGACGGCGGTGATCAACTGATCCTTTTCGGTCACACCTAAAGGATGAAATCCAAATAGTAACTAATTATTTGTATATGATACAGTTAATTAGTCCATTACATATATTCGATATGTATGAGAGTTAATTGTTAGAAATTGAGTTAAGAACTCAAATTCGATTAAGTTTATTTTTCAATTATGCGATAATTGACTCTGGTGGAGGACGGGCGGTGGGCATCTTGCAGGTTTAAAAGCCGAAACGATGGCCGTGTTGTCGGCTATGGAGGGTTGTCGATAGTGTTAAAGTTAAGAGGGAGAAATTGGTAGAAGTTGGGGAAATTGGAAAAAGATAGGGATGATGGTATGATAATAAGGTGCTAGGGGATGGGAGGATTTTAATCTCACATAAATAAACATCAGTTGATGTAAATGAGAGGGTGAATGATAGAGTGTGTAACTGTTTTTTTTTTTAATTCAATATCATTTGCGTCCGTTTTTAAATATAATGGATGTAAAAACGTAATATCAAATAAGTCGGTTTAAGGTTATAGCTGATGCATTTGATCAAATATGTCAGTTGCGCTCATAACCGACGCAACAATTAAAATTATATACGTCGGTTTCTTTTAAGAACTGACGCAAAAAGCTTATATGAAAGGCGAAAAATGCATTCCCGGCAAAAGTGAGTACTTTTTGCGTCATGTTATTTAGAACCGACGTAATTCAATAGACGCAATAGGGGTTTTTTCTACTAGTGTATTACTACACTAGTAATGTTATTAGAAAATATGAACTCTAATATGACCTTCTTAAGTTGTAGAGAGAAGTTGGAGAATTATATGAGAGATAAGTGATTTTTGCATGAATGAATTATAATGAGATGGAGTGTTGGAATAAGAAGGAAAAAATTCCTTCTTACTCATGCTCATAACCGGCCACCACATGCAAGAGGGAGTGTTGTCACTTTCATTTGTCTTTACAAAGTAAGTAGGTAGTGTGTAGGAGTTAGTCTAGTTTATGATTATGTCTAATTCTCAATTAGAATAATACACAAAAACTAATCACCCTAAAATACCTCACAAAACCGGTGCACCCCATTAAAATGGGTGTCCATTTTATTTTTGCATTTTGTCATTTGTCACATGTGTGACATGTGACATGTAACATGTAATTTTAGCTTATAATGGGCATTTAACCAATTTAAATGCAATTTCATAACAAATAAATTAGACTTAACATTTTAAGTCATATTTTATAATTGCATGTAAATAAAATGGGTCATCTCAGATTTGGTTATTATAATCTACAACAATTTGCAATTATAATCAACCAATTTTGCTTATCTCAAATGTTTCATAAACATAATACATTCTTAGTAATATAACAATTAAATTACTAAAATGAATCTTATTTAATCATATTACAATAAGATATATTTCTCACTTACAATATATACTTGGTTCAATTTAAGGAATTAATTAATCTGTATCGCTATACAATTAATATTCATGATTAGGGGATTGTCCTTTAGGTTTGACCTCAAGGGATCAACTGATCACCACCGTCATACGACAGTAACGTCAAACTCAATTGACCCAATCATTACCGATTTATGTTGACCAGTTGACTATAATAGTAGAGACCCTTAAATCAATTATTTGATGCCTGGTCGTGGTAGGGTCTTCTATCTTATTCCTATGAGTCGATTCTTTTGACTGGCGACCGTCTATCTGAGTCTGTGCAGTTTCCGATTGGTTTTGGTTGATGTTCTAGGTCGTGCCGTAAAAGGAGGCTGATGGACATCTTCTGGATCATGGTGATCTGCATCATACAGAGTAGATGAATCAACAGGAATTGTCCACTCACGTTGGGTACAAACATCTTAAGGCCACTCGAGGAGAAGTTACTGTAAATGCGTGGCCACGCTCGGAAAGAGATCTATGGTATATTTTCCGGTCAGACAGTTACTCTCCCTATCGAGAAAACCACTCCAGATAAAAATAGATCGCAAGTGCGACCTCAAAGACACCTTGCGTTGAGTGGGAGATTTGATAAAGAGACAAGAGAATTGGTGACGCACACTTGTGTCACACAAGTGGGAGATTGTTGGAGTAGGTGTCCTCCACAATAGTGCGCCACATAATCAATCTTATTAAGGAATATAATTGGGATATTTATTGACTATATATATATGATTAGTCAGTTGATTAACGTAAATCAATAACGGTTAGCTGACTAGAGTTTGACGTTATTGTCGTATGACGGCGGTGATCAACTGATCTTTTTCGGTCACACCTAAAGGATGAAATCCAAATAGTAACTAATTATTTGTATATGATACAGTTAATTAGTCCATTACATATATTCGATATGTATGAGAGTTAATTGTTAGAAATTGAGTTAAGAACTCAAATTCGATAAAGTTTATTTTTCAATTATGTGATAATTGACTAATAAATTTATATCTTATTTTAATATGATTAAATAAGATTTAACTTAGTAATTAATCGTTAAATTACTAAATTAGTTGAGGTTTTGAAATAGAAGTAATTAGTTAATTATATTTACAAGGAGTTGTAAAATAAATTAACTAAGCATTGTGGGACCCATTATATATTGATATAATGGTAAAATATTGCTTAAAATGTTAAGTACATATTATTTTATGTATTTGTGACATTTATAAGTGTTATATGATCAAATTAACATTAATTATAAAGATAATAAGCTATATGACTTAATAAGTATTTGTGGGACAAATATCCAAAAATCAAACTGGATCAAAATTAGGCTTCACATGGCCGGTAGAGTGTAGGGGTGGTAGTGAGAGTGGCTCTTATCATATCACAAGTAACAGGTGATTATGACATGCATAGTTTAAACCTATATCATCATTTCCCACTAACACACACCCCTTGCATGGCAATAAAATAAGAAGAAAAATCACTCACTTAGTTAATAATAAGGGTAGATTATTTGTTGTCATCTTGATGCAACTTGAAGGAGGTCTTCTAGTTTGGAGATTATTCTTGTTCATCCATATTAATAGCTCAAGAACAACAAGAAGGAGTTCTTGTTGTGCCCTTTTTATTTCCATATCAATGTGAGGAAATTTATTCTTTTATATAAATGTCTTTATATTTGCATGCATGTTACATAGATCATTAAATACTAAATTAACAATTAATTTAGTAACTAATTAGAGGAGTCTAATTAAGGTCTATGGACTTTCAAAAGGATGCTAGTCCATGAAAGCTCCTGACTTCTGTCACAGTCCTTGGCACATGCCAGTCTTCAATAGCTTTAACCTTCTCAGGGTCAACAGCCACCCCATTCTTTGAGATTATGAACCCAAGGAAGTGGACTTCAGGTTGCATGAAGGTGCACTTTTCTAGCTTGCCATACATCTTGTTTTCCCTCAAAGTTTCACATAGTAGCCTCAGGTGTTGCAAGTTTCTCTTTTGTTGGAACTATAGACCAGAATATCATCAAAGTAAACCACAATGAACTTCCCCAAGTAGGGTCTCAATACTTCTATCATCAGTCTCATGAATTTGCTAGGGGCATTTGAGAGTCCAAAAGGCATCACTAGCCATTAATACAATCCATGTTTGGTTTTGAAAGCAGTTTTCCATTCATCTCCAGCTCTAATCCTCACCTGATGATAGCCCTGCCTTAGATCAATTTTGGTGAACACCTGAGCCCCACTTAGCTCATCCAGAATATCATTAAGCCTAGGTATTGGGAACCTATACTTAATGGTGATGTTGTTGATTGCCTTGCTATCTATACACATCCTCCAGGTTCCATCTTTCTTAGGCACTAGCAATGCAGGAACAGCACAAGGGCTAAGAGACTCCCTGACATATCTGCTAAGTAAGCAACAGGAGTAGGACCAAGAATAGACCACAAGCTCAAGACAGACTCACATAAAGACAACAAAACACCATCAAGACAAAAACATCATTCAGACAACACCATGACAGTATGAACAATGTCCTATTCAGTCCACGCCACAAACCAACTTCAGCATTCTAAGACAACACCACACACAACCAGAAACAAAGCCTACATCACTTCCCAAGACTAAGCCACAACAACACACAGCCAACAGCAAAACAAACCCAACACAACAAAAACAACACTCAGCCTAAAACAGCCATTCACAGTCTTTCTAAACAGGGTCCATAAGGGTCTCACACATCCAAACAAGCCTAACCAACCATCAACCTTAGTCCTTGGGAAGGTCCTCTAAAACTTTGCCTAGGACTTCTCTTCCAAGAAATGCACACACAAAAAGTTAGCCTGGGGACAACTCCAAACTGTCCAGATTTCAGTCCTTTTTGCAGTAGTTAACATGTCACTATCAAACTTTCCTGTTTTGATCAAACAAGCTCGAGGGCCTTTTAGCAGGACCTTTGGCATCCATCCCACTTCATTTGAGCTCAATAATCAAGCTTAGAAGTCCACTCCTCCACCAGTTTCAACCTAAACAACCCAATTAAGGCAGATTGTCCCATTAGAACTGCTTTTCTACTTTATTGCTTTATTCTGAACAATGTAGCTGTTATTTCTGTTTCTTTTGTAAGCCAATTGTGGCTCTAGGATGTATTGAACGAGTAGGATGTAATCTCCTTGCCTATATAAGGCCATTTCCTAATGAATGAAAGGCAGATTTGAAGTAAAACATAAAACTGAAACCCTGTTTCTGTTAACATCTCTTGGCTGTGTGCTTGAGACAACTTCCTTTGCTTTGTGCTTGGAAGTGAGCTTGGGTCCTTAGCTGTGTGCTGGGATCAAAGTTCAACCCTCAATCATTGGCTTTGTGCTTTGGTTAAGGTTCTATCTTTGTTCTTTAACAATCAGTTCAATCAGAAACAGAGTATTTACAAAGTGTCTGTCCTTAGCTCAAATTGTCATTGTTTAGCTTGTCTTTCTAAATAGTTTCAGTGCAAATTGGTTATCAGAGCTTTGGTTTGTGAGTTCTTCTACCTAACTACATTAAAAACACAAAATACAACCATGAGTGAAGAGAGAATCACAGGTCTTGAAAACACAGTTCAAGGTCTTGTCAGAACTGTAATGGAGGTCTCTAGATCTGTCAATGAACTCCTTGAGGGCCAACAGAACAATGATACAAGGGGAGGCACAGGTCGAGGGAGAGGAGCACCTTTCCCACAAGGTGGAGGAAGGAGGAGACAACCTGTAGATCAGTTTGAAATGTCAGATTCAGATGGCTCAGATCACAGTCTTCTCAGACACCAAGACAAAGACATAAAGGTAGAGATCCATGACTTTCTAGGTAGCTTGAACCCTGATGATTTCCTAGATTGGCTAAGGTCTGTAGAAAGAGTTTTTGAGTTTAAAGGATACACTGATAGAAAGGCTTTTAAGGTTGCTATCATGAAACTAAAAGGCTATGCCTCACTGTGGTATGAAAACATGAAAACCTTGAGGGTTAGGGAAGGGAAAGAACCTGTAAAGTCATGGCTCAAACTGAAAAAGAAAATGAGAGCTAAGTTTGTCTCTAGGGACGACACTCAGGACATGTTCATTAAACTTACTCACCTAAAGCAAGACCAAAGACCTGTAGAGTCCTACCTAAGAGACTTTGAACAACTTACTTTGCAATGTGAGGTTTTTGAGAAATCTGAACAAAAGATAGCAAGGTTCTTAGAGGGGTTGGATGAAAGGATAGCTAGTAAAGTCAGGCTACAAAATATATACTCCTTTGAGGAAGCTGTCAACTTGTCTTTGAGGGTAGAAAAGTTGGGAAAAGGAAAGGCCAGTGCTTCTAAGACACCTGCTAGAACCCCCACCTTCAAACCTTTTGTAGGAGTCAAGATAGGAGAACATGTGGTTCCTATTAAGACCCCTTTCAACCTTGATAAAGGCAAGGCTGTTGAGGCAGGCCAAAGGAAGACTACCCCTCTCAAAAAGTGTTTTCAATGTCAAGGATATGGACATTTTGCTAGAGAATGTCCTTCTAAAAGAGCCCTGAGCACCCTAGAAGTAATTCATTGGGGAGATGATGAAGTGTTGGTCTGTGATGATGAGATGGAAGAGCCTGAGGTAGAGGCTAGTGAGGAATTGATAGAGCCTGATGCAGGGTTAAGTTTGGTAACATGGAGGGTAATGCATACTCAACCCCAACCTTTGGAAGAGGATCAAAGACACCAGATCTTTAGGACCAGATGTACCATCAAGGGTAGAGTATGTAACCTCATTATTGATGGTGGAAGCTGCACTAATGTGGCCTCCAAAACACTGATAGACAAGCTAGCTCTACCCACCAAAGACCACCCCCTACCTTACAAACTCAGATGGCTAAACACAGGGGCTGAGATCAAGGTGGATAAACAATGTGTTATACCTTTCTCAATTGGTAAAGGGTATGTGGATGAGAGTCTTTGTGATGTTCTACCTATGGATGCATGTCACCTTTTGCTTGGAAGGCCATGGGAGTTTGATAGGGATGCCATACACCATGGGAGGGACAACACCTACACTTTTAAGTATGGGAAGAAAAAAATCACCTTGGCACCTCTACCACCTGCTTTAAAGATCAACCCAAACCCCATGAGTGAGGCTTCCAAGGAAGTCATGCTGATAAGTGAATCAGAACTAGCACAAGAGTTAAGTGAGCTACAACCTGTATACATATTACTTGCCAAGGAGACTGGGATGAGCATCATTGATATCCCTGAAGAGGTCAAGTCTATCCTAGAAAGTTATGGTGATGTCTTTCCTACTGAGCTCCCTAGTGGATTGCCACCACTTAGGGGAATAGAACACCACATTGACCTAGTGCCTGGAGCTATCCTACCCAACAAGCCAGCTTACAAGAGTGATCCTAAGGCTACACAAGAGCTCCAACTTCAAGTAGGTGAGCTGCTCAACAAGGGCTATGTCAGGGAATCCCTCAGTCCTTGTGCTGTACCAGCCTTGCTTGTGCCAAAGAAGGATGGGACTTGGCGTATGTGCATTGACAGTAGAGCCATCAACAACATTACCATCAAGTATAGGTTCCCCATACCTAGACGTAATGATATTCTGGATGAGTTAAGTGGGGCTCAAGTATTCACTAAGATTGATCTAAGGCAGGGCTATCACCAAGTGAGGATAAGAGCAGGGGATGAATGGAAGACAACTTTCAAGACTAAACATGGGCTCTATGAATGGTTGGTGATGCCTTTTGGGTTGTCTAATGCCCCTAGTACCTTCATGAGGTTAATGACAGAAGTCCTAAGGCCCTAATTAGGCAAGTGTGTTGTGGTTTACTTTGATGACATTCTTATTTACAGTTCAACTAGGGGAGAACATTTGCAGCATCTGAACTTGTTGTTTGAGGTTTTAAGAGAGAACAAGTTGTATGGCAAACTAGAGAAGTGCACCTTCATGCAGCCTGAGGTTTACTTCCTTGGGTTCATCATCTCTAAGAAAGGAGTAGCAGTTGATCCTGAGAAGGTGCAAGCAATCAAGGAATGGCCCCTTCCTCAAACTATTACTGATGTTAGAAGTTTTCATGGGTTAGCATCCTTCTATAGGAGGTTCATACAAGGGTTTAGTTCAATCATGGCCCCTATTACTGAGTGCATGAAGAAGGTAGAGTTCAAGTGGAATGAGAAGGCTGAAAAGTCTATCAATCTGATCAAAGAGCTACTATGTAAATCTCCAATATTGGTTCTACCAGATTTTAACAAACTCTTTGAGGTAGAGTGTGATGCCAGTGGCCTTGGCATAGGAGCTGTGCTTACTCAAGAGAAGAAACATGTTGCATACTTCAGTGAGAAGCTAAATGGGGCCAAGCTTAATTACTCCACATATGACAAAGAGTTTTATGCCATTGTGAGAGCATTGAACCATTGGGGACACTACTTAAAGCCTAAGCCATTTGTGCTACATTCTGATCATGAGGCTCTCAAATACATCAATGGACAACATAAGCTCAACCCCAGACATGCTAAATGGGTAGAGTTCTTGCAATCCTTCTCATTCTCCAGCAAGTACATAGAGGGTAAGAACAATGTTGTAGCTGATGCATTGTCTAGAAGATCTGTGATGTTGACCTTCATGGAACAAAGGGTGTTGGGGTTTGAATTTATGAAAGAGCTCTATCAAGAAGACCCAGACTTCAAACATGAATGGGAAGTGTATCAGGAAGGACAAGTCAAGAAAGGGAGCAAGTACACAGCTCAGGAAGGTTACTTGTTCTATGGAAACAAACTATGTGTGCCTAAAGGACCTTATAGGGGACTTCTGGTCAAAGAGGTTCACTCCAATGGCCTTGTTGGTCACTTTGGGGTGCAGAAGACCTATGACATATTGCAAGATCAGTTCTACTGGCCTAAGATGCTCAGTGATGTGCAAGATGCCCTCAAGAGATGCAGGTCTTGTCAACTAGCCAAGGCACACTTTCAAGCAGGCCCTTACACACCACTTCCAGTACCCAACAAGCCATGGGAAGACCTCAGTATGGACTTTATTGTAGCCTTACCTAGAACTCAAAGGGGAAAGGATTCAATCATGGTGGTTGTAAATAGGTTCAGCAAGATGGCACATTTCATTGCTTGTAAGAAGACTGAGGATGCCTTGGGGGTAGCTGAACTATACTTTAAGGAGGTTGTCAAGTTACATGGAGTCCCTAGAAGCATTGTCTCAGATAGAGACACAAAGTTCATGAGCCACTTCTGGAGAACCTTGTGGAAGCTATTGAAGACCAGGTTATTGTTTAGTACTTCTCACCATCCCCAAACTGATGGGCAGACAGAAGTCACTAACAGGACACTAGGAAAGATCTTAAGGAGCATTGTTTCTAAGTCATTAAAAGATTGGGACCTCAGGCTAGCACAAGATGAGTTTGCCTTCAACAGAGCTCCCTCCAGCAGCACAGGTAAAAGTCCTTTTGAAATAGTTTATGGAACTAATCCTCTCATGCCTACAGACCTAGCACCAGTCAAAGGAAGCAAAGCAAGCTATGATGCAAAGAAAAGAGTTGAGCAAATGATACAGATTCATGAGCAAGTCAAGAAGCAGATTGAAAGGTCCAATGAGTTGTACAAGGCTAGGTCCAAGGGACCTAAGAAAGCAAGGGAATTCAAGGCAGGGGGTCTTGTATGGTTGTATTTAAGAAAAGAGAGATTTCCAGACAAGAGGAGAAACAAGCTCATGCCAAGAGCTGATGGACCATTTGAGATATTGGAGAAGATAGGCACAAATGCTTACAAGGTGGATCTACCAGGAAGCTATGGTGTACATGGTACTTTCAATGTTAGAGACCTCAGCCCCTACCATGGTGAATCAGATGATGAAGGTGAGGAAGATTTGAGGGCAAATCCTTTTCAAGAAAGGGAGGTTGCAACAGGAGTATGTGACCTAGACAAGACACAAGCTCAAGACAAGACTCAACATCAAGACAACAACACCATTCAAGACAACAACATCCATTTAGACAACACCATGACCAGTTATGACAATGTCCTATTCAGTCCAAGCCACAACCACTTCAAGCCTGCTAAGACAACGCCACACCAACCAGAACAAAGCCTAGCCATCCACTTCCCAAGACTAAGCCACAACAAGACACAGCCAACAGCCCAACAAACCCAACACAACAAAAACAGCCCTCAGCCAAAAACAACCTATCACAGTCTTTCTAAACAGGGTCCATGGGGGTCCCACACATTCAAACAAGCCTAACCAACCATCAACCTTAGTCCTTGGGAAGGTCCTCTACAACTTTGCCCAGGACTTCTCTTCCAGGAAATGCACACACAAAACGTTAGTCTAGGGACAACTTCAAACTATCCAAATGTCAGTCCTTTTTGCAGTAGTTAACATGTCACTATCAAACTTTCCTGTTTTGATCAAACAAGCTCGAGGGTCTTTTAGCAGAACCTTTGGCATACATCTCACTTCAGTTGAGCTCAATAATCAAGCCTAGAAGTCCACTCCTCCACCAGTTTCAACCTAAACAAACCAATTAAGGCAGATTGTCCCATTAGAATTGTTTTTCTACTTTATTGCTTTATGCTGAACAATGTAGCTGTTATTTCTGTTTCTTTTGCAAGCCAATTGTGGCCCTAGAATGTATTGAATGAGTAGGATGTAATCTCCTTGCCTATATAAGGCCATTTCCTAATGAATGAAAGATAGATTTGAAGTAAAACATAAACTGAAACCTTGTTTCTGTTACATCTCTTGGCTGTGTGCTTGAGACAACTTCCTTTGATTTGTGCTTGGAAGTGAGGTTGGGTCCTTAGCTGTGTGCTGGGATCAAATTTCAACCCTCAATCATTGGCTTTGTGCTTTGGTTAAGGTTCTATCTTTGTTCTTTAACAATCAGTTCAATCAGAAACAGAGTATTTAAAAAGTGTCTGTCCTTAGCTCAAATTGTCATTGTTTAGCTTATCTTTCTAAATAGTTTCAGTGCAGTAACTCTCCCACCTGATATTGTAGCTCTTGTGTTGCTTTGGGGTCATTCATGTAGGCAGGCTTGTTTGGAAGGACAAACCCTGGTATCAAATCTATGTGGTGCGCAATCCCCCTTAGTGGAGGCAAGCCACTAAGGAGCTCATCTGGGAAAACATCCCCATAGGTCTTCAGTAGGGCCTGTACTTCCTCAGGGACATGATTAGGAATCATCCCAACTTCCTTGGTGAGGAGAACATACACTGACCTGAGATCATTCAACTCCTGTACCATCTCAGATTCACTCAGCACACCACACATTCTTTTTAAAGGTAGAATCAACGCACCAATCCCGCAGTAAGACCTTTTTAGCAGTTTCAGTCATAAGAGGGGGATTTCCCTTTAAGGTGGGGGGTAAAGGAGCCAAGGTGATCTTATTCTTTCAAAACTTGAAAGTGTAAGTGTTCTCCCTACCCTAGTGGATAGCATCCCTATCAAACTCCCAAGGCCTGCCTAACAGAAGGTGACATGCATCCATTAGAAGAACATCACAAAGAGCCTCATCAACATACCCCTTCCCAATGGAGAATGGTACAACACACTGCTGGTCAACACTCACTTCAGCCCCCTTGTTCAGCCACCTAAGTTTCTAAGGGTGAGGGTGGTCTTTGGTGGGCAGGGTCAGTTTGTCTATCAAGGTTTTTGAAGCCACATTGGTACAACTTCCTCCATCTATGATTAGGTTGCAGACTCTTCTTCTGATGGTGCACCTAGTCCTAAAGATTTGGTGTCTCTGATCTTCCTCCAAGGGTTGAGGTTGTGCATGCATTACTCTCCATGTTACTAAGCTTAAACCAGCATCAGGTTCAACCAACTCCTCACTGGTCTCTACCTCAGCCTCCTCCATCTCATCATCACATACTAAGATCTCATCCTCTCCCCAATGTACTACATCCAGGGTGCTAAGAGCCCTCTTAGTGGGACACTCCCTAGCATAGTGACCATACCCTTGACACTGGAAATATTTCTTTAGGGGAATGGTTTTCTTTTGGCTAGACTCAACAGCTTTGCCCTTGTCAACAGTAACAGGTGGTTTAGCAGGCATGACAGGTTCTCCTTTTATGGCCCCAACATAAGGCTTACAGGGTGTTCTGGATGATGTTCTAAATGCACTGGTCTTTCCTTTTCCCAACTTTTCCACCCTGAGGGATAGGTTGACAGCTTCCTCAAAGGAATAGATGTTGTGTAACTTAACCTTACTAGCCACCCTCTCATCAAGCCCCTCTAAGAACCTAGCAATCTTCTGCTCAGGCTTCTCCACAACCTCACACTGCAGGGTGAGTTGTTCAAAGTCTCTCAGGTAAGACTCAACAGGCTTTTGGTCTTGTTTAAGGTGTGTCAGTTTAATAAACATGTCCTGGGTATAATCCCTAGAAACAAACTTATCTTTAAGTTTCTTTTTTAGCTTAAACCAGGACTTAACAGGTTCCTTTCCCTCCCTACTCCTTTGATTTTTCATGTTTTCATACCACAGTGAGGCATATCCTTTAAGTTTCATAATGGCAATCTTAAAAGCTTTATCAGAGTATCCTTTAAATTCAAATATCCTTTCTACTGACCTTAGCCAATCTAGGAAGTCATCAGGGTTCATGCTACCTAGGAAGTCAGGAATTTATACCTTTAGGTCTTTGTCATGGTGCCCTGGAGGATCCTGCTGTGATCCATCTGATTCTGAAGCATCCTCTTGTTCCAGGTGGGGCCTCCTCCTTCCTCCAACAAGTGGCACTGGTGCTCCCCTTCCTCGACCTCTGCCTCCTCTTATGTCATTGTTAAGATGACCATCAAGGAGTTCATTGATAGATCTTGTGACTTCCATCACAGTTCTGGCAAGGCCTTGAACTTTGGTTTCAAGTCCTGCAATTCTCTCTTCACTCATGGTTGGTTTTTGTGTTTTTGAATGTAGTTAGGTATATGAACTCACAAACCAAAGCTCTGATAACCAATTTGCACTGAAATTATACATAAAAAAGGACAACAGAATAAGAAAAGGGCTTTGGACTGAACACACAAGTTGTACATTGTTTAAGGACTGAATGCTGAGCTTGGGACAGATAGGACCTTAACCAAAGCACACAGCCAATGGTTGAGGGTTGAGACTTGACCCCAGCACACAGCAAAGGACCTAGACTCACATCCCAGCACACAGCAAAGGAAGATTACTCCAGCACACAACCAAGAGCTTAGATAGAAAACAATGTTTCAGTTTTAAAGTGTTCTTCAAATTCTGAGTTGTATTTATTAGGTAAAGGCCTTATATAGGCAACAAGGTTACATCTCAGTCGTTCATTACATCTAGGGCCAAAAAGGCTTCAAAATAAGACAGACTAACAGCTACAAGTTTTGCAGAATACTGACATAAAGCAATAAAGCAGAAAAGCAATCCTAAAGAGACAATCTTCCTTAATTGTGTTGCTCAGGCTTGTCTTGATTGAAGAGTGGACTTCCAGGCTTGGTTTTATGAACCCAACTGAAGTAGTATGGATCCTAAAGCTGTGCCAAAGGTCCCTCACGAATGGTTTGTTCAAAAGGGGAAGACTGACAGTGACATATTAACTACTGCACAAAGGGGTTGAAATTTGGACTGTTGGACTTGGTTCCTAGGCTAACTCTTGATGTGGATGTTTTCTGAAGCAGAAGTCCTAGACAAAAATGTAGGGGACCCTCTCTAGGACCAAGCTCGTGCATAGGTTGGTTGTGTTTAGGTGTAGAAGCTCACCAGGGTCTCTGCCCAAGGTGACTGTGACTGTTTTGTTTGCAGGTTGTTCTTGTTGTGATTGGTGGGGTTGGGGCTGTTTTGTGGCTGAGGGAAGGGTTAGTTTTGCTGGGTGTGTAGTGAAGGTTGTTTTGTTTGTAGAGTATGTTGTCATAGCTAGTTATGTAGGCCCCTAAGTTGCTGGTTGTGGTACTCTGGGGGCCTCCTGACTCTCCTTGACTGTGTTCTGCTGGGTTAGTTTGTGTGGCTTGCTTCTGGCCTTGAACTCCTGTTGCAAGAGGTGTGTTAAACAAGACAAGAGAGTGAGGGTTTTTATAGTGCCAAGAAATAATCCTAGTCACAGCCAGTCATGTTCCACATAAGCGTCCAACTCAGCACTTAACGTCTAAAACATATACTAATTGACGGAATTAAAGTTTAGGGTTACGCTTATACAAATTAGAAAACTTAGGGGTACCATGTATGTTTCTAAAAGTGTAGGGGTACCACGTAGAAAGTCAAAAAGTTGAGGGGTACCATGTAGAATATCCCTTATTTTTATCTCTAAATCACCATATCTATTTTTGTGTAGACATTATACATGTTACAAATGTACAAGCGTCATCAAGTAATCCACAAGGAGATCAGTTAGTAATGAGTAATGCGTCGCATGAAGTTTCCTTGACTGATGTTCCAGGTATAAAATTGTGGCTTGTCTCTGACTAATATAAAATGTATCTAGCAGTCCAAAATGAGTGTATCCAGCAAGCCATAGATTTGTATCTACCCCCTAAGGCATGTTAGATACATTCCTGTATGTTGCTGGATACTCTCCTTTTAGCTGCTAGATACACTAATATAAAATGTATCTAGCAATCCAAAAAGAGTGTATCCAGCATGCCATAGATTTGTATCTACCACCTAAGGCATGTTAAATACATTCCTGTGTATTGGTAGATACTCTCCTTTTGAGTGCTAATTACACTAATATAAAATGTATCTAGCAATCCAAAAGGAGTGTATCGAGCAAGCCATAGATTTGTATCTATTATTTGTATCTATTACGTTGGGTAAGTGGGGTAATAAAGGTTATTATTTTGAAAATTGGATTGAGCTCAACGGAAGTATTCGCGACCGTAGCCGCATGTGTTCCGGGCTTAAGATAAATATTAAAGTAATATTATCGACCGAGAGTTCTAATGTAGAATCGATTAAAGAGTTAATCCACCGAATTATGTTAATAAGGGATGAATCGGATCATCGTGCCCAAGTTGATATGAGTTTGGATCTCGGAATCATTTTTAATAGTTGGGTAGAGGTCACTATTTAAATGTTAAAACTTGTTTAAAATGTTTACAAGTATATTTAAAATGATAAATGTTGACATTTCCTTCATGTCTTAAAATTTGTACTCACAATTGTTTATTCGTAATGGCAAATGCTTATTCATCCACCACCACCATTGCTCCAACTCTCACAAATGTCTCATGGCTTCGATCCTTCATGGATCGATGCAAGTTAGAAAATAATGGCGCTAATTTTGCCGATTGAGATGCGCTACTCCGCTTGGCCGCGGAAGGTGACGACAAGCTTCATTACCTTACCAAAGCCTCTCCCGAAACACCTAATGAAAGGTCCACCGCCACCGCAAGGCGAGCCTATGAGGCTTACCATAAAGAGTCCGCCACGATCAAAATTGTTTTGATCTTCTCGATGGAGGCCGATCTCCAAAGGAGAGCCATAAAGATGAGCACGACCTATGAGATCTATGCCACATTTGTGACCATGATTTCACAAGCTCCTAAGATTATTCAATATGAGACGGCTTCCGCGTTTTTTCGACATGATTCTAAATGAGGGCCAAAAAGTTAGCTCTCGTGTACTCAAATTAATTGAGCATGTTGATACTCTTAAATTGCAAGGGGTGACCATTCCCGAACAACTCGTTATCGACCGAGTTTTACATTCCTTGGGGATAATCAAATCATATGTGCAGTTTAGAGTAAACTACAATATGCAAAACATGAAAACCTCTCTTCATGAATTGCACAAGATGCTTGTGCAAGCCGAGAGAGAGATGAAGGCTAAATGTTAGCATCTCCAAGGATGTGCTCCATATTAATAATAAGAGTAAGGGGAAGTTCAAAAGAAGTGGTAGCAAAGGGAAGAAGCCCTCCACCTCCAAAGGCAAGGGAAAAGCTATTGAGAATAGCTCTCCCAAACCACAAAGGGGAGCCTCGACTGAGGACAAATGCCATTATTGTAATGGCATAAAACATTGGAAGAGAAATTGCCCCAAATATCTAGGAGATATCAAAGCCGGAAAAATTGTTTCCGTAGGTTAATATTTATCCCTATCGTTTATGTTATGATCTCAACTTTGGTATATAGATACGAGTTGTGATTCTTACCCTATTTAATTGTAATTAGGGCATCCTAGCAAGGATAAAGGCAAGGACAAGCAAGCCTAAGAAGGCTCTTCAAGGGAAGCTAAGGTAGCTACCCATGATTGAAGACCTATGGAAGCTTGGTCTCATTTTGAATTGTCTAAATTTTGGGATGTATTTTGAGACATTGTTTTTAGAACTTTTATAATTTCCTTGTTTGACATGGAAATTTGTTCAATTCCTTTTATTGACATTGGTTGTAATTGGATTTAGTGACTTGGTTGTCAACCCAAGTCACTCGGTTTGTTGAAACTTTTAGTTCTAAAAACTTGTCATCATACTCTACTTGCACTAATAACATAAATTGTATCGACTCAAATTGATCATATTAGTATTATGATGATTGGATCATTATAATAGAAGACTGAGAATTCGATTCTCACTTTGAAAGATCAATTATTAAGTCAAATTGAGTTATTGAACTCAAAGTAGGGAATCTACCAAACCAATTGGCTACACCACTTATAAAGATAATGAATGACATGAATATGAGTCTACCTCTTTAGCTTATAGAACTAGTCTATCTCAAAGTTAAGATTCGATGTCTTTACGATAAAGTCTTTAGTAGATCACTTAAAGTCATGTTGTGTAACTTCTAACTTTCTCACGAGTATGAGTAAAAAAAATTTTGTGGCTCATAAGGCTATCTTCAAAGAAAATAGTTGAATTTTTCTAAAGATAAAGTGGGAGAAAATAAGCCACAACGAAAACCTAGTTAAGAACTAGTGAGGAAATCAAAAGAAAATGTTCTTAGGTTAGACTCAAGACTAGTGAGGAGACCAAAAGAAAGCGTTCTTAGGTGAATCCTTAGACTAGTGATGAGACCAAAAGAAAATGTTCTTGATATAATAAGATTATTATCTATGTAAGTGGAAGCACCTAGAAATTTTAAAATTCGATTTTCTAACGTAAGAGACTTATGAAAATAAATTATAAATGGAATCGATGCAAAGGAATGATGTATTTGGAGTTGTCCAAAATCATTCTATAAACATGAAGATGTTTTAATTGGAGGTGTCCAATTATAGTTGCATGGATAGACATATAGATGTCATCAAAATCTAAGTTAATGCGTAACTATGCTTAGATCCAAATCATCAGTGAAATACCTCATAGGAGGTGTGTACAAGATACACAACAAACCCACATGTCCAAATAGGGATTTAGGATAGGATGTGTACATGACACAAGACTATGGTATGTATCTACCTAGAGGTTATGATGATCTTTTTCTATTATGAGATATAAGAAGTTTTTTCACTCGAATTGTCGAAATATCATGTATAGATATGAAGTTAAGTGGGAGTTAATATCATGTATAGACATGAAGTTAAGTGGGAGCTGAAGTTATCATGTCAAGACATGAAGTTCAGTGGGAGAAATTGTTTTCCACGTGAATGACATATCACTTATTATGAGTGACATAATCGTGTTATCTTTTTGAAAGGAATAGTTGGATTTTAATGCTGGATGAAAGAGGGCAACATGTATAATAAAATCAAAATCTATTGTGGAATAGAAGATTTTAGTTTGGCATTTGGAAAAGTGACTTATATCGATAAGATCCTTTATCTATTCCAACAACTTAAATAGGTCATTTATGTTGATGATAGTGGGATCACTATGAAAGGGTCATAGTCATCCAATGAACTTAAGAGTTGTTGATCTCATGAAGTACTAATGTTTCCGTCATTAGACCAATCCTGTATGCCATTACATACACGTACCTATATAAATTGTATGCTAGGAGCATGACAAGCCTAAAAAAAATCAATCCACATGAGAGTCATTGGATAGCCTACAAGAACATCCGTAGAGTTCTCGAGGAGAACTAGGGATACATTCTTGTGTTTGGTAGATAAAATTTGGTAATGTGGTAAAGGTTACCCAAACCCAAATTTCCAAACTTATAAGGATTTATCTGAATCCTAGGCGTACCTTTGTTATATAAGAAGCGAATAACTAAAAGGATGACTGAAGAGTCAATCATTATAAATTCTACAAAAGGAGACCTAGTACATTATGATAAGGATAAGGTAGTTTAAAAGGAACTAATGGTAGATCCTTTCACCTAAATACCTATCAGTTATCATGATAACGAGTGGGAGCATCTTTCAAGTTAAAGAGCTCAACACTAGACAGAGATCTAGACATGTACATAGATGAATTCATGTTATTAGGTATAACGTTGGATGGAAGGAAAAAGCAATTCACAAGGTTGGAATAAATGAATACATGGTATATTCACTACCCAAGCCTTTATTGCATTTAAAAGATCATTATGAATTGTCATGGACGAAATAAACTTTAGATTATATGATATGAAGAGATAACATTGTGTTGATTGTTCATATATGATAATCACATTTATCGTTTGAGTTTATAGAACTCGTTTTGTGCTTTTTTATATCCAAATGGATTGTAGAGACAATTTTGAACCCCATTAAAGTAGACTAGATTAACATAGCATTGGCCCCTAGTTGCTTATATGAGGTGACATCTCCAACTTACTAGAGTGTGATGTGATTGATGACAAGATCAAGTGCCATAGGGTCATAATGGATGATCAGTCGATCACATAGACAGACTGTAAGGGACAATCAGTCAGGCAGTGACCGCTTATAGAGTTCTGGCAACTCTTGTAGCCTGGTCGTGGCAAGAGCTTCAATAGTTTTCTTTTTGATTCAATTCTTTAACTAAAGACTGTTCATCTAAGGTGGCACAGTTTAAGAGTGACTTTGATTTATGCTCTACGACCTTCGTAACTAGGGTCAAATGAGCATCTTTTGAGTCATGATGAACTGTGGCTATGCAAAGGGAATAGTGCGATATGAATTATCCACCCGTTCTCATTGTTGTTTTAAAATCTCAAGGCCACTCGAGGAGGAGTAAGCTGAAAATGCGTGGCCACGCTCGGAAGGTATCTATGGTAGATAATTCCGGTCAGACAGTTACTCTCCAGATCGAGGAAACCACTCTTGATATGATCAAATGCAAGTACGACCTACAAGACACCTTGCATTGAGTGGGAGATCGTAATAGGACAAGAGAATTGGTAACGCACACTTGTCTCGGACAAGTGGAAGATTGTTGGAGTAAACGTCCTCAACAATAGTGCGATCACAAAATATAAATCTTGATAATAAGAATACAAAGGGATGATGAATATTATAGTCAACTGGTCAACATAAATCGGTAACGATTGGCTCGATTGAGTTTGACGTTACTGTCGTATGACGGTGGTGATCAGTTGATCCCTTGAGGTCACACCTAAAGGACAATCCCCTAATCATGTACATTAATTAATTGTATAGTGATACACATTAATTAATCCCTTAAATTGAATCAAGTTTCAATTATAAGTGAGAAATAGATCTTATTGTAATATGATTAAATAAGATTCATTTTAGTAATTTAATTGCTATATTACTAAGAATGCATTATGTTTATGAAACATTTGAGATAAGTGAAATTTGTCGATTATAATTACAAATTGTTGTAGATTATATTAACCAAATATGAGATGACCCATTTTATTTACATCTAATTATATAATGTGACTTAAAATGTTAAGTCTAATTTATTTGCTATGAAATTGCATTTAAATTAGTTAAATGTACATTTATAAGCAAAGATTACATGTTACATGTTACATGTCACATGTCACATGTCACATATGTGACAAATGACAAATTACAAAAATAAAATGGACACCCATTTTATGTTGTGAAACCACTTCGGAGGGTATAGGGTAGGATTTAGGTAATTATAATTGTTCTAATTAAGAGTTAAACAAAATGATTACCTATCTAAGCCTAGCCTTAAGCCTATTGCTTTGTTAAGAACAAAAGCAAAAAGCACCCACCCTTCCCCAAGTAAGGTGGTCGATCATGCCTTCAACAAAAGGAGATATTTTCTCCTTAATTTATCATTCATTCATCTCATAAGTTTTATGCATGCTTATCAATCTTAATTTTATACTCTCACACTAGAAAAACTTGAGAAGTTTTTCCTAAGACTTGAGTTCATAAATTTCTAATAAAATTACTGCAACAGGAGTTGAACCTCCAGCCAGCCAGAACAATGTCACAGCAAGAACATGGAGCTTATCACCTACCCTACAACCAGACAGGAGTCCCACAATAGGAATACTAAGCCTACCACCCCCCATACACCCACCTCTATGTCAAGAACAAGCAGGAACATCAGCAAGAACAACCACAACCAGACTAACCAGAGCAGGGTCAATCCTTCAGAAAATCAGCCAGAACAAGCCTAGTAACCATCCAAATATCATGCAGCACGAGTCTAACCAAGGGCTCCAACTTCTTTTCCCCTCAAGTAAAGGTCCTTAGCAAGAGAAAAGTGCAGGACAAGTTTTCCAAATAAGTTCTGGAAGTCTACCTAAAACAGCCTACCATATTGAAGGTCACTCCGAGGAAGTCAGCAGGAACAAGTCCAATTAAATCTGTCCAAGACTCCTTACTTTTGTGTGATCAACTTAGCATAAATAAGAACGTTGGGAAGGGTATCTAGCAGTCCCTCTCAACCCCCAAGAACACCAGCAAACAGCCAGACAAAGAACCCCTAAGGAATTGGGCAACATTACCATTTAAGGCAAGGGACAAGAGCACTTTTCAGCTTTGTTTTTCTGTCAGTTGCAGTCTGTCATGGCTCGTCCTTATTAGCTGACTATTGCATTTCTTTTATCAGTATTTGTAAGGCTCTTAAAGCCCTTAGATTAAGTTGTTTTCAAGGGTGGAGATCTATTGTAATTGCCTATATAAGGCCTGCTTGTAACCCTAAAGAACTCAGATTTGAATCAATATAAACCTGAACTTTGTTCATTTGCAATTCTTTAGCAAAGCTAAGTATTGTGGTAATCCTTAGTGAACTTGTGTGTGATATAAGATTACAGTGTCTAAGAGTCATTACTTGTGTGTCTTGAGTCTTAAACACAACCTTTGCTACCTGTGCTTGTGTGCTAAGGTGCAAAGTCCTATCTGTGCTGCCTGGCCTAGTGCAGGTTTCTGAGTGAGTGAGTGTAACACCCGGAAATATACCCTATTTTTATAATGAAAATATTTTACGGATGCTTTTAAGTGAATCTAAGTTTTAATTTAGAATTTATTATTCCGAGTCGAATTTAGAATTTCCGAGTTCGTATTTGGAATTTCCGCGAGATTCCATGAGAATCCCGTCTTAAGGCGAGTTTGACTTTCCTTGACTTTTTCCCTCATATTTCCCTCATACTCCCTTAACCTATTTTCATTCTCACAAACACAATTCAAGCTTACTTCTTCCTTAAGAAAAACAAAACCCTTGCCTCCATAATCTTTCCATTCTTAGAATCATCATAGCTCACTCGTTTCTTGTTGAAATTCGCGTAAGTTCGTCTCATTCTTCCCCTCTTACCTTCCTCTATCCGTATTGAAAATAAAATTACCGTCTTTCTCGCTTTTCAAACTTTCCGTCTTTCTCAAGGTGAAGTAAATTCATCTTTTATGATCTATTTGTAGGTGGTGACCTTCAAGATCCCGACAAAGACTATTTTCTAATTGAAGAGGAGCTTGACGAGTAGTGAATCAAAGATGCATAAAGGTAACGGTGAAGGGTTACTCGGTATCATTTACGTGTTTTACATTCTTTATATGCTAGAATTCGTATTTAGAATACGATTAGAAAGCTTAGGATTCATGTTATGGATGATGATTGTTGTTATTTGATGATTGTTGATGATTGATAATTATTATAAGTGAATTATGAGAATTGGAAATGATAGGAATGATGTATGTTGCTCACGGGTGAAGAGGTGCTCCCAGCCGAGTGACCGGCCGCCGGTCTGCCCACCGGCTGGGAACACATCAGTAAGAACTTTGGATTTTTGTATAGAGGTTGTCCTGGCCGGGTGCCCGGCCGCCGGTCTCCAGACCGGCCAGGAACACATGCCCTGTTTTTGGTGATTTTTGGTTTTAGCTTGTGCTCCGAGCCGGGGTACCGGCTGCCGGCCTCCAGACCGGCCTGGAACACGGCTGTGTTTTTCTCTTATAATTTCTAAAACTTGTAATTTATAATAGTTCGCAAGATTCGTTTAACGTATAATTTTCCGTAGTGACTTAAAATATTAATGTTTTGGGTATATGATATTCCATTCGCTTGTATAGCATGTTTTGTGACGGTTTTTGGTATGTTCCACTTTGAGTCGGTTTTTACAAATGATACGGTTTGAGCACTATTTTGTCTTGTGCTTCGTACTCTCATTCCCTTGGCTACCTTCCCGTTCGTAAGGCTGAAATGTCGGAACGGGGATGTATCCTACTGCTTAATTGCATGTGTAGTGGGCATACAACGACGTTGTTGGGAGTTGAACGCATTGCGTTGATCGACTCGGCCGTCAAATGTTGTGTACTTGCGAGGTGGTGTTATTTGCATGTAGCTTACCGCTTGTTATGAGGCTTGAGCTCTTTTCCGCCTCTTTCGTGAATTGTTCTACCAAATTTGGGGTACTCGGCGTCTATGATTGACCGAGTCTTGGATGCGAAACGTGTATCGCATGTCGAATCGGAAAATGTGATTCCGAGAATCTTGCCAGGTTTAGATTAGGAGCCGTTTTATTATCGTTCCTACCAGGAGGAAATTAGTCCACATATACGAAATGTGTGTAAGTTTCTTAAACTCAATATTAGACATTTCTAATATCATATTACAATTAGTTTACACATAAACTAATTAGATCTTATGCATGCATAACAAAAGATTAAGTAAAGAACAATTTCTTACATTGTTTATATGAAATGAGCACAATATTTGGACACCTTCCAAATATTGATCTTGAGCTTAAAAAGAAGGATGATCTTCCAAGTTTCAAATTAGAAACTCTCCAATTAGTTGCACCCAAGACTACCCCTTTTTATCTCTACTAAAATACTACACCAGTATTATTAGTAGTAACCCTTTAAAATAAATCTAATAACTCTATTACTACACTAGTAATTTTATTAGAATATGAACTCTAAAATATGTAAAAACTTCTTGAGTTTTAGAGTAAGAAAGAAGAGATTTAGAGAGATAAGGATTACATGCAAAATGAAATGAGATTGTATATTGAATGAGAAGGAAATAATCCTTCTTATTCTTGGTAGCTATGACCGGCCACCCACCCATCACATGGGTGTGGTGTTGTCCCTTTCACTTGTTCTTAACAAGACATTAGGTTGAGTGTAGGTATTAGTCTATTGTATGATTGTGTCTAATTCTCAATTAGAATAATACACAAAAACTAATCACCCTAATATATACTAAAAAACCGGTGCACCCCACTTAAAATGGGTTTCCATTTTATTTTTGCAATTTGTCATTTGTCACAAGTGTGACATGTGACATGTAACATGTAATTTTGCTTATAAATGTGCATTTAACCAATTTAAATGCAATTTCATAACAAATAAATTAGACTTAACATTTTAAGTCACATTTAATAATTACATGTAAATAAAATGGGTCATCTTCTATTTGGTTAATATAATCTACAACAGTTAAATTACCAAAATGAATCTTATTTAATCATATTACAATAAGATATATTTCTCACTCACAATTTAAACTTGGTTCATTTTAAGGGATTAATTAATATGTATCACTATACAATTAACTAATGTACATGATTAGGGGATTGTCCTTTAGGTGTGACCTCAAGGGATCAACTGATCACCACCGTCATATGACAGTAACGTCAAACTCAATTGAGCCAATCGTTACCGATTTATGTTGACCAGTTGACTATAATATTCATCATCCCTTTGTATTCTTATTATTTATGTGATCGCACTATTGTTGAGGACATTTACTCCAACAATCTCCCACTTGTCCGAGACAAGTGTGCGTCACCAATTCTCTTGTCCTATCACAATATCTCCCACTCAATGCAAGGTGTCTTGCAGGTAGTACTTGCATTTGATCATATCAAGAGTGGTTTCCTCGATCTGGAGAGTAACTGTCTGACCGGAATTATCTACCATAGATACCTTCCGGGCGTGGCCACGCATTTTCAGCTTACTCCTCCTCGAGTGGCCTTGAGATTTAAAACAACCCTGACAAGGGGTGGACAATTCCTATCGCACTATTCCCTTTGCATAGCCACAGCTCATCATGACCCAAAAGATGCCCATTTGACCCCAGTTACGAAATTCGTAGAGCATAAATCAAAGTCACTCTGAAACTGTGCCACCTTAGGCGAACAGTCTTTAGTCAAAGAATTGACTCAAAAGAATACTAGTAGCTCTTGCCACGACCAGGCTACAAGAATTGCCAGAATTCTATAAGCGGTCACTGCCCGACAGATTGTCCCTTACAGTCTGTCGATGTGATCGATTTGTCATCCCTATGACCCTATGACACTTGAACTTGTCATCAATCGCACCACAATCTAGTCACTTCGAGATGTCACCTCATATAAGTGACTATGGGACAATGCTATGTTAATACAGTCCACTTTAATGGGGTTCAAAATTGTCTCTACAACCCATTTGGATTTAACAAAGCACAAAACTGAGTTTATGAACCTCTAACGATAAATGTGATTATCATATATGAAGAATCAACAAAATGTTATTGCTTCATATCATATAATCTAAAGTTTATTTCGTCCATGACAATTCATGACGATCTTATAAAATGCAATAAAGGCTTGAGTAGTGAATATACCATGTATTCATTTATTTCAACCTTGTTAATTGCCTTTTCCTTCCATCCATCGTTATTCCTAATAACATGAATTCATATATGTACATGTCTAGATCTCTATCTAGTGTTGGGCTCTTTAACTTGAAAGATGCTCCCACTTGTTATCATGATAACTGATAGGTATTTAGGTGAAGGGATCTACTATTAGTTCCTTTTAAACCACCTTATCTTCATCATAATGTACTAGGTCTCTATTTGTAGAATTTATAATGATTGACTCTTCAATCATTCTTTTAGTTATTCGCTTCTTGTATAACAAAAGTACGCCTAGGATTTCGATAAATCCTTTTATAAGTTTGGAAATTTGGGTTTGTGTAACCTTTACCACATTGTCAAATTTTCTCTACCAAACACAAGAATGTATCCCTAGTCCTCCTTGAGAACTCTACGGATGTTCTCGTGGGCTATCCAATGACTTTCATGTGGATTATTTTGTTTTAGGCTTGTCATGCTCCCAGCATACAATTCATTTAGGTATGTGCATGTAATGGCATACATGATTGGTATCATGTGATCAACAATTCTTAGGTTCAGTGGATGACTATGACCCTTTCATAGTGATCCCACTTTTATCCACATAAACAACCTATTTAACTTGTTGAAGAGATTAAGGATCTTATCGATATAAGATACTTTTTAAATGCCAAGCTAAAATCTTCTATTCCTCAATAGACTTTGATTTTAGTATACATGTTGCCCTCTTTCATCCAACATTAAAATCCAACCACTCCTTTCAAAAAGGTAATATGAATATGTCACTCTTAATGAGTGAAACGTCATTCACGTGGAAAACAATTTCTCCCACTGGACTTCATGTCTTTACATGATGACTTTAACTCCCACTTAACTTCATGTCTTTACATGACTTTAACTCCCACTGAATTTCATGTCTATACATGACTTTTCGACAATTCGAGTGAAACCCTTCTTCTATCTTATAATAGAAAAGGTCATCATAACCTCTAGGTAGATACATACCATAGTCTTGTATCATGTACACATCCTATTCCAAATCCCTATTTGGACATGTGGTTTTGACGTGTATCTTGTACACACCTATTTTGAGGTATTTCATTGTTGATTTGGATCTAAGCATAGTTACACATTAACTTGGCTTTTGTAGACATCTACATGTCTATCCATGCAACTACAATTGGACAACTCCAAATAAAACATTTTCTTTGCATAGATTCCATATAGTTTCATAAGTCTCTTTTAGAAAATCAAAATTCAAAATTTCTAGATACTTCCACTTTATAGATCATAATCTTATTATATCAAGAACAATTTTTTTTGGTCTTGTCACTAATCTAAGGATTCACCTAAGAACGCTTTCTTTTGGTCTCCTCACTAGTCTTGAGTCTAACCTAAGAACATATTCTTTTGGTTTCCTTACTAGTTCCTAACTAGTTTTTCGTTGTGGCTTATTTTCTCCCACTCTATCTTTACCAAAATACAACTATTTTCTTTAAAGATAGCCTTATGATCCACAAACAATTTTGTACTCATACTTGTAAGGGAGGTGGAAGTATCACAACATGACCTTAAGTGATCTATTAAAGACTTCATTGTAAAGACATCGAATCTTAGCTTTGAGATAGACTAGTTCTATAAGCTAAAGAGGTGTACTCATATTCATGTCAATTACAATCTTTATAAGTGGTGTGGCCAATTGGTTTGGTAGACTCCCTACTTTGAGTTCAATAACTCAATTTGACTTAACAATTGATATTTCAAAATGAGAATCGAATTCTTAGCTTTTGAACTTATTACAATGATCAAATCATCATATTACTAACATGATCAATTTGAGTTGATACAATTTATGTTATTAGTGCAAGCAGAGTATGATGACAAGTTCTTAGAACTAAAAAAGTTTCAATAAACCGAGTGACTTGAGTTGAAAACCAAGTCACTAAATCCAATTACAACCAATGTCAATAAAAGGAATTTAATAAATTTCCATGTCAAACAAGGAAATTATAAAAGTTCTAAAAACAATATCTCAAAATACATCCCAAAATTTTGACAATTCAAAACGAGACCAAGCTTCCATAGGTCTTCAATTAAGGGTAGCTACCTTAGCTTTCCTTGAAGAGCTTTCTTAGGCTTGCTTGTACTTGGCTTTATCCTTGCTAGGATGCCCTAATTACAATTAAATAGGGTAAGAATCACAACTTGTATCTTATACCAAAGTTGAGATTATAACATAAACGAATAGGATAAATTACCAACTGAAACATCTTTCCAGTTTTGATATCTCCTAGATTTTTAGTGCAATTCCTCTTCCAATGCCCTATGCCATTACAATAATGGGCATGGGAGGGCTATTTTCAATAGCTTTACCCTTTCCCTTGAAGGTGGAGGGCATATTCCCTTTACTACCACCTTTCTTGAACTTCCCGTTACTATTTTATATCCTTGGAGGTGCTAACATTTAGTCTCATGTCTCTCTCAGCTTGCACAAGCATCTTGTGCATTTCATGAAGAGAGGTTTCTCATGTTATGCATATTGTAGTTTACCCTAAACTTCACATATGCTTTGATTTTCCCCAAGGAATGTTAGACTCGGTCAATAACGAGTTGTCTGGGAATGGTCACCCCTTACAATTTAAGAGTCTCGACATGCTCAATCAATTTGAGTACATGAGGGCTAACTTTTGGCTCTCTTTTAGGTTCATGTCGGAAAAAAAAAATGTGGAAGCCGTCTCATATGATATGATCCTAGGAGCTTGTGGAAAAACATGGTCACAAGCTTGGCATAGATCTCACAGGCCGTGCTCATCTTATGGCACTCCCTTGAAGATCGGCCTCCAACGAGAAGATCAAAATGTTTTTGATTGCGGCGGACTCTTTGTGGCTAGCCTCATAGGCTCGCCTTGCGTGGCGGTTGACCTTTCATTAGGTGCGGTGGGAGAGGCCTTGGCAA